>JAUTBT010024224.1:0-20262 GCA_032361225.1 Lepetodrilus schrolli
ATAAAAAAAACACACAAACACACAAACACACACACACACACACACACACACACACACACACACACACATATATATGACGCCTACGGTTTCGACGGCAGCTATAAAATTAACTTAATGTTTGCAATATATTTAACGGTGTTAAGAGTTGAGCAGCGTGTGCATTCTAATCTGAGATCTTGAAGGCTCTCGATAACACATACCTCAGTGTGTTTCATTATTTATACGGCGTTTTTATCAATAACGGGTACTAGTTAAACCGGAGTTGGCAAGTTAATATCGATCGAATAATTCCATAGGCTAGTACCGTTGTACCAACAGCAAGAAACAAACTACAGCTGGTTACGGGAAGCTCCCGTATAATATGGATAAGATCGTATTCTTTTGCCGAAACTGTGATAGTAGGTTGAACAATGAACATGTTTTGAATACGTTCATGAACAATGAAATACATGATAATTTCTCATATATTAACTTACACTTCTTGCATCAATGGCTTCCACTCTTCGCCATTCTCACCAGCAACGTTTAACCTTTCCCCTGTTAGATCTGTTCAACATTTCTTTACCTGGCATGTGCGGTTGTCTACAGCAACAGGAATGTTAACAGTAAAGTGCTTAAAAAATACATGCACGATGTATATTGTAATAAATGTAAATATGTGTTCATGTTTAACTCTTCCCCTGCTAGATCTATCATAAGCACGGTCATACAGAGCACGTACTATTGTCACTAGTAGTGGGAAGGTTAAATGTAAAGTATTTAAGGGTATATGTACGATGTATATTTTCACACATGTAAATAGGTGTACATATTCATATTGAAAATACATATTTTATATACCTTGATGTTAATAAAATTATTAGATGAGATAGTGTTCGACTTACTGATATTCGCGGAGCAATGGTACGTGCATATTAACATGAATTACAACATATGTTGAAGGCATAGGATTATCTATTTCAGAGTCGTTGTTCATTACTAATACTAGTAGATCTACATGTATAGCGTATTATTAAATTATTATAGAGAACATCGTATACATTTATATTAGAGATACAATAATTATATTATAGAATGTTACAATATAATAAATAGTACATCTAGATCTAGAACACTTGGTCACGAATACAACACACATGTGGTAGATGTTATATAATATCCGTATAACATGTTTCATTGACTTATGAAAGTCATTAACTATCGGGAGGGACCGGTGGTAGCCCAATGGTAGAACGTTGGACCAAAGGCCCCGGGTTCAAATCTCGTCCCGGGAAAGTTACCTTTCTGATACCATGTTGATGTCAGGATGCGCTGTCAGTATCAGTACCTTGGTCTGTATCGGTACCTTGGTCTGTATCAGTACCAGCCGGTGCTCGCATGTTTAATGCAACATTTCCGTGCTTCTGATGTTGCCCTAAAACTGACAAGCCGTGATATAAGTGAAATAATCTTGAAAGCGGCTCTTCACCCCATATGTGGTGGCACATGGTCCCGTGCATTGCATGGTTGACCGATTAGGTTATAGTGAAGCACGTTTGAGCTCGGCTGGTTCGTGGATAGGTATCCGAGAACCTGATCGTATCTAGGATTCGTTTCTGCCCCATACTGAATCACAGGCTGAAAAACTTGTGGTGTCACCTTATGCAAGTGGCTTAGTTGATAATACCTCTGTTCACCCAGCATTGAATGGGTACCCGGAAGGATGAGATGGACATGTGAATGATAACATTGTAGCGCCTTGAACGGCAGCTTGGGTTGTATACTCCCCAGGAAATTGAGAAGGAAATTAAGTGTACACAGATCTATTGACCGGGTTAATAATGTAGCGCTATGAGCATGCTTTCGAGCGTGGATTTGGCGAAATATAAATGTTCACATTATTATTAAAATGTTTACATTATTAACAAATACAACTAGAGTGAGATGTCGTTGCATTGCTTAAAACGAAAGTCATTGGGACTATCAGAAGCATTCGTATAATGATATCCATGAGCTTCATAGAATCATATCAACAGTTCTCAATGAGATTAAAGATTTCCAGACAGAAAAAACGGATGACATATATTATATATTCCACAATCTGGATACATATACTGCATGACAACCTACGCAAAAGAAGACCCTGTAACTGATCTTTCTAGGAACTTAGTAGGAGACTGATGTCAGTTATTCTGTGCAGGACACCCATCTATATTGGTGGAGCGACGGCTGAAAGTCCTGCACATGACAAGGAAGTTGAGAAGGAACACTGTGTGCTCACCCGGAATAATAATGTGTCGCTTTGAGCATGCCTTAGGGGGTTGATTTGGCGCATTATTATTAGTAGTAGCAGCAGCAGTATTATATAACTTAATGTAATAGTCCATTTATATAGCGCATGACTCCATGCTAATGCATACTCGAAGCGCATTATTACCCCGTCAATGGATCTGTGTACATTCAATCTCCTTCTGGGGATCATACAACCCAGGCTGCCGTTCAAGGCGCTACAAGGTTATCATTCAAAAGTCCATCTCATCCTTCCGGGTACCCATTCTCTGCTGGGTGAACATAGGTATTATCGAACTAAGCCACTTGCCCAAGGTGACACCACAAGTCTTTCAGCCTGTGATTCAGTGTAAGGGCAGGAACGAATCCTAGATACGAGCCACTTGCCCAAGGTGACACCACAAGTTTTTCAGCCTGTGATTCAGTATGGGGCAGGAACGAATCCTAGATACGATCAGGTTCTCAGTCACCCATCAACGTACCAGCCGAGCTAGAGCGTGCCCTCACGGGACCACGTGCCACCACATATATTTGTACAAAATGTCCACCAAGCATCCAAGTGTGGTGCCCCGATGAGATCATACTCATTACTTATGTATGAATTATAAATGTGGGACTTCAATGTGTGTTTCAGCGAACTCTAACAGTAATTAAAAAGGATGTCGATTAGAAGTGAACGAGTTATTGTTTTACGTAACAGCAGGAATCTTTCACTCATACATAATGATAGTTGTGAAGTTGCTGAAGGAGAGTTTATTGTAGCACAGTATATTTATTGCAATGTCATAATAAAGTATCACAGGAACTATTGCTGGTCAGTATCCATGACATGTTACTCACTGTAGGGTCAAATCTCTCATCTTTGTATGCATCGGGGATATTTAAAGCCTGAAAAGATAAAGAAATAGTTTTAAATGGTTTAGTTAAAATGACAATTTTATGCAGCAAAGTAGAACACAGAAATGGAGCAGGGAATATGGGTTTCAGTAATGTTCACAAGCAATTTTGATCCAATAAAAAAATATTAATTCTGTTTATACAAAAAGATGTATTTATTACCAGCAATCACAGAATGAATCATGCCTTTGAGTAAAACTGTAATAATTGTACCTATTTTAACCATTTCCCTGTCAGTGCCCCTGGGGCATTTTGAATTGTTGGAGGAAGGGGGGTGGGGAGTAGGAAAATGAGGGGCAGGGTGGATATATTAGAGGTCAACACCCTGGTCTTTAAGTACGAATCACGTTGAAAGGCAGAGTCAAATAAATGGGAATTTATGACAAGGGACAGACTGGAATGAATTTACGAATCGAGGACTGACAGAAGATGGTGCAGTTTTTTCCTGATGGATTGGCCGGGGTCTTTGAAGTCGGCCAGTCTTTAAGTTTTTGCGTGGGTACTTATGTCCGTGGTGCCGAGACTGTTGGAATCTGGAGGATGTGATTGCAATTTGATGAAGGAGTTTAAGTAGAAGACATGGAGTGGAGAAATCCATGTCCTTATATTCAGGACCGTGTGTGATCAAATAGCAAGATTCGCTTCAAAGTGTCGATCTTCCGCAGAATTACAACAATCAATATGTGCAATTTTCCGAAATAAATTGGAATGATTTCAATAGGAAAAGATTGGATGGGTGGGGGGCACTTAGAAAGGAAAGAATTCTTTTGAATACAACTCGATGATGGAGGAATCTATTCTAGGATGTGCACAGATAAAAACAGCTGTCTGGTGTTGACCAAGAATGCTTGGCTATGGAAATATACCATCTGTGTTAGATGACTCAAACAATAAACATGGGTAAGTACAGACATCGTTGGCTGTT
The DNA here is from genome assembly GCA_032361225.1 of Lepetodrilus schrolli. Classification (NCBI taxonomy): domain Eukaryota; kingdom Metazoa; phylum Mollusca; class Gastropoda; order Lepetellida; family Lepetodrilidae; genus Lepetodrilus; species Lepetodrilus schrolli. The sequence goes on from JAUTBT010024224.1 coordinate 4,091, forward strand.
TGCTTTATACACAGAACCTGTGGTTAAGTCCACCTGTTGGGGATATAAGTACAGACTTGCAGGTGAAGTGTACTTATATGTGAAGTCAGTACGAACCTTGACTAGAAATTAAATAAGAAAAATGGTTCTCAAGCCTTCACAATCAAATGTAAATATTAATAAATAACAATAATAATAATAATAGTACTAATTGTAATACTAATATTAATAATTAATAATAATAATAATAATAATAATGAATATTAATACTGCACCAGATCTAAGGCCCTAAGACATGCTCTAATCACTACATTATTAGCCCCTGGCTCCCTACGTTAAAAATCCTTTTTGAGTACCACAATTTCATGGTCACCCCAGTTTTGTTCATAAATCCCAATGCAAAATTTAAATTATACTAAAAAAGGTTCTGTAACCTCAGTCAATCATAAATTAAGATGCTTTAATTGGGGTTTAGATCTGTTTTCACATACATGTATCACGGCTTGTGGATCAGTCTACACTCGGAGCTTAGTTTGGTCTATGGGGGGGGGGGGGGGGACTTTCAAATTATAATACGAGAGTTTATTCAACGAACCTCACCCGTGGTGGCGACGTGTCCTGAGATGCCGATATTGATAGGAAAGCGGGGCTCACGTGGTCTGGAAGAGATACAACACCAATTAGAATTCAAATGAAACTTTCTTTAAACATCTAATACTGATAGGATCTGTGTACATTGATTGACAGACCAATGTATGTTTTGTCCTGAAACTACTGATGACATGTACACGTATGTATACAGGAGAACATCACATGTATATTTCATATGTATACAGGAGAGCATCACATGTATATTTCATATGTATACAGGAGAGCATCACATGCATATTTCATATGTACAGGATAGTATGTATATTTCAAATGTATACAGAAGAGTATCACATGTATATTTCATATGTATACAGGAGAGTATGTATATTTCAAATGTATACAGAAGAGCATCACATGTATATTTCAATTGTATATAGGAGAGCATCACATATTTCATATGTATAAATCATGGCTCTCTATTTGCGAGTCACACTTTATATGCCCTCAAATCCATATAATGACTGGATAATACTGGCTTGAAGTGTTATACAGCATATAAAGCACAGTTGAGGACATATAATGCACGTTGTCTCTTAACTGAGCTTGTTGATGATGAGAGATTAGGCCCTGAGATTACGAAATGTCTTGATTACGATTTCATGCTCAAGCTCAAATTTCATATGGGGATTTGTTACCAAACTTTTGATGACCTTAAAAAGGTTTTGTAATCTCAGGGCAAGCTCTTCATGCATTAAGTATGTAATATAACACTGTTATTCCATGTACATTTTGGGTGTATATAGAAAGGTATCACACACTTACCCTTCTCTGTTATATGTGTCATCATTGTCAAAATCACTGGCCTGGAGATCAAACACTTGGGAAAATATCCCCTGAAACAAACACCGTTTTGATGAAATAATTGTCATGAAATATCATAATACGTCAAAGTGCTATCAGTGGCAATCAACCAACGACATGTCATTTCCTCATAACTGTAATTAAAATAATTTCTAGTTATTTTAAAATAATCAACAAACATGATCACTAAAACTCAATATAATGTTTATAATAAAACAATTCATTGTGTCTGCCTACTGTATACCCAGTACATATACATACACTTTTTACAACATTTGAGATTGTTTTTTTAATTTGTTATTAAATAAACAGCTTACATGCATTGTAATGCTTGACCTAATTACATGTACCAAAGTACTGCATGCTTTCGTGAATTGAATTATTTACCCTTTGATGAACAACAAGTGGTTTGTTTTGTTGTGTTTGTCAGATAAGAATCTCAGCTTTCATGTCAAGATCTTCATAGAATTCAGGGCACATGTTTATGCTAACACTACATGTATTTACTTAGGCCAGATCAATTTAATTATTTGTATAATGAATCTATCAATTTTATTTTTAGCAAAAGTAATCACATTTAACATATGTTATAAAGTATATCTTTATTATTATTATTATTATTATTATTATTATTACTACTACTACTATTATTATTATTATTATTTTTATCTAACATTAAAGGGCAAGGTTATAATGAAATAAATGTCAGTGGTTTTTTTCAATATCTGCTTTCTAAAAGTAGATATAATTATTATCTTCTCAAAAATATACAATTTTACATAATTTTTGAGTTCTTAGTATTTTTAATATTTAATTGAAGTTCACACATTCTATCCAGAAATGAAAACGTCCATTGCTTATCTCCCTTCATACTGGGTACCGCATGACTTTTGGCTCTCAAACTTGACCAATGAAAAGCTGCAACTGCACATGCATTCTCTCCAAAAGCGTCTACATCACTTGGCTAACACTCACGGGCTTATGTTGAGAATGTTCCGAATGAAGTCAACGAAGTATGGCATTAACGACACAACATACGTAATTAAAAAAGGGATGTCACTCCCAGCATCGTCTGTCTGTTTCAAAATTAATCAGAACTAATACTCTCGAGTAGATCTAGCATTGTATCCAGGCGAAATCTTCACTTGCCTACCCACCAACATCCTGAACGGGCATTGGACTAATAATGTGTGCCGCTAGATCAGCTGATTCGCTAGTTAAGCAAACTTCCAAATCACAATATTAAACACACACTCGGAGTCGGATCATCACATCGTTGGTTGGACATTTGGTGTTTTAACGCACTTATCTATTTATCTTATGTAAGCGAGCAAAATAAGCCTGTGCAAAGAGTCGGAATCCATGCGATTGTTAAGCAGATCTATCGAACAAAGGTTTGCGGTACCCAATCGATAAAAAAGATAATTAGACTGTATACAGTGAACCTGCAATACGATTCCCTTGAAATGTACCGGTAATATTGAGATGTAAGAAATGACGCTGTGATCAAAGTATGTAGACTGATTGATACTTACGCATGTCTAGTCATTTACTCAACTAAGCGTGACTGTTGACTGCGAGCCGTGACTGTTATGACAGCGATCTCCGCAGACATGCGCTATGAATGACTGTAACTCTTGGCCTTTTTGTGATCTCTCCATATAACGCTCAATGCAATAACGTGGGAAAGGGTACTTCATGGACCCCTAAAGTAGCGGTACATCGAGGGTTGACTGTATGTCTATTTGGTGCATATCTACTCACCTTGCTAATTTACCGTTTTTCTCCTAAAAAACCCCAATCCAGTTCAATTTCCCACTACACATGATTAATATATGCTCAATTTGATGCAACACACTAATTTTTTTCTCCAATTTGAATGGATTGTCTTTATTATAATCTTGTCCTTTAATATGAAGGAATTATTTTAATAAGGAATTATTTTAGTAATCATGTAATCCTATTTTGGTGTGAATATGCTGCTGTCAGTATACTGTGTGAGTGTGGTATCCATGTTCTGGCTCCAGCAGGATATTCTATGAGTTAGCACCAACAGCCGGTGGAAATGTAGTCTAGAACAAGCAGAGCATGTGCATAAAAAATGTGTCAGCCATGATACGAGTGAAATAATTTTGAAAGCAAATCCAAACTCAATCTAACCAACCAACCAACCATGCAATCAAAATCCGCAACCAAAGGAAATAAAGTGATCTGGCCTAAACATAAAATGCTATGCTTTTCACATGAATGGTGAAGTTACATTCAAACATCTAGAATTTAATTCTGACATTCTGACATTCTGACATTCATTGAGCTTAACAACACCAACATGACAATATTTGGGTATTAGGTTAATGTTGTTTAAGGAATTTAATTCTAAAATTTTAATAAAATTTTCAAAGGATTCTGCTCTTGTATAAACATATTGTAAATCTTTAACAAAGATTTCAAAGTTTCTGCTATTGTTTAAAAATATTTTTGGATATCAAATTGTGTTATACAGTGTTGAAATCCAACATCAACATGATAGATACATATACATTATTAATAAACAAATGATCATGAAAAAACACATCTATATTTAATTAAAGAGATCATGGCTATGATAATCTTTAAATTTAATCATCCCAACGAAACAAATATATCGATAATCACGATTATTATCTATTTATTATGATTATTGATATAAAAACTGTGTTATCGATATCTATGAATAGATTTAATGATTACACATTGATAATCTTCAAATTTAATCATCCAAATGAAACAAATTAGTAGGGCTGTCTAAATATATCGATAATCACGATTATTATCTATTTAGTAATGATTATCGATATAAAAACTGTGTTATCGATATCTATGAATAGATTTATGGATTACACAATAAAGTTTCTATTTACTTTTAATGGACTTCCTGAAGACAAGAAGCAGGCAGCAGATCTCATATGTGAGCAATATAAAGACATTCTCAGTTTGTTAGGTAGTATGGCCTAGTATTTTCCTATATTTCTATATTGTATATTTTCCAAATCTGGATGTTTCCAATAAATTGTAATAAAAAAGCAAACAATCCTTAAGATTGATCAAAATTGATCAAAATAGAGCTGACGATTATCAGTCTTTCACATCTGTATCGATAGCCAGCCCTACAAATTAGTACTAAACATCTACAGTAGTCAAAATTCACTAAACAGTAAATGTTGACAGAAATAATGTTTAGTTAGTAATTTTCTCTTGCTATTCACATTACAAAATCAAATTAATTTGACATAAATCGGGAAGACAATCAATGTTAGAAATGTTATGTTTTAATAGTTCAGGTTATTAGCTACAAATAGCATAATGAAAAACTTCAATAATACATTATCCATCATATGTGATGGATTTCTAACGAGGAATATCTTTTTGATAATCAACAGTGTTGATTGTGTCATTTTGTGTCAATGATTATGACGTTGTAAGTAGAAAATGCCTGACGAATAGGCGGACAAATACTCCACATCTTCTCAGGGTGGATTTCTCTATATCAAGATGTTTTTCAGCAATTTTTCATCTTTATTCCAATGAAACTATTATTTGAATAATTAGAATAGAATAAACCACCCGATACAAGTAATTACTGAAAATATGTACCGAGTGAAATTAATGTTCAAAGTTCCTCCCTGAAGCTTTGAACTGTCAACATTATTTATTCATTTCACTCGGAACATATTTTCTGTAATCACTCATATCAAGTGGGTTATTCTCTAAATAGGTTACTTCATGCAGGGATAGATATAAGCTACTTCCCATTAAAAAGTGCATAGAAAAATAGATATAACAGTATAGATGTATGCTAACTCTCAACTCTCATAGAGAAGATATACTTTCTATTAAGATAGATATACTACTGAGTAGTATACTACTCTTTATAGAAATAGATATAAGCTACTTCCTGTATAGATAAATACATTCTGCTTCTTGTAGACATATCTAAATAGAGTGAGTGAGTTATTGTTTTATGTCACAGAGGAAATCTTTCACCCATGCATGCCTATATATAAACATAACTACTTCCTGTAGACAGAGATTCTTATAACATAAATAAACTAATCAATATGCATTTTGTATCTGCGATATACTTGTAAAATTAAGAAGGCTTTATATATACTCAACAAAATTAATTAAGGGCTGGCAAATACTTTGTGGGGAAGTTTTCTACCAAATTTAGGATCTCAGAATGAGGAATTGGTGTCATTCTTCTTCCATTCTGGAAGAGCACCTTGTGCTTGTAGGTATTTGGAAGTTCCATATATTCTTTGTATTAGATTTTCATGATAAAATTTGTTTTTGTTTTGGTTTAACATATTGTAGCTTTGTATATGGATTGTAATACAACACACAGTTTCCCTGCTATGTATTATGGCAAGGGTAACATGGTAGCTGACTGTGAATGATTCCTCCTACTGCTTCCAGTATCTCATTAGTGGCCCACCCCACAGACAGCGACTACTTCCTGCCTGTATCGCAGACAGTTTGACCATATCACGAATGGTTTGACCCATATCGCCTTAATGTTTGACCTATAGATAGCTCGTTCCATGTGTTTGTTATCAGAGTAGTGGAAGTGGATGTTGATAGATGAGTTTAATTGCTGAACCTCAGAAGAACTAATCTGATATCCTGCGTCAATGATTGGTATCAGACTAATGTCAGTGATTGTTATCAGACTTATGTGTCTGTGATTGGTATCAGACTTATGTGTCAGTAAATGGTATCAGACTTTTGTCATTGATTGGCATCAGATGTATGTGTGAGTGATTGATATTAGACTTATCTGTCAGTGATTGGTATCAGACATGTGTCAGTGATTGGTATCAGATTTATCGCAGTGATTGGTAACTGATTGGTGACCTCTGCACCACTAAGACATTCTTATGGACTGATGCCGCACAGGTAATAATGGTTTATCTAGTTTTCAATACCAACAGTAAGAACATAATTATGCATCTGTTGCTTTTTTCAAACTATATTTTTCTACTCAATATTTCACAAACATATATGTTTGAGAAAAAAACAATTGACAGAACCATAAGTCAAAAGAGCATGTCCTGATGCATGGAAATACTTGCGCTATATAAATCTACTTATTATTATTATTATTATTATTATTATTATTATTATTATTAAGATGAAGCTATTAAATACAGTGTGGTGGGCATGTTGAAGTGGAACACACTGCCACTGGTGATTTTGGCTTGTCATTTAAGCTATTCCTCAAGACCAATGACAGGGTACCCACGTCTCACCAAATGTCTAAACCATGTCTAAACGGCAAGCATAATTGCTAACTGCTAAAATGGAAACATAGTACATGTATTAGTATTTCAACATATGCAATCTACTAGCATGTTAATACAGAACTTGCATACACTAAAAATTACACTATGAATGTATTTGTTATGGCAGTTCCAAAATGGACATGTCCAACTGTAGTGTTAGTAGCTTCTTGCATGGAGACTGTTAGAAAAAACAAAAAGGGAAGTGAATTTCGTAAAGCAACACAAAAGCTCTAGCTATGATTAATGTTAGTTTTAAATGTGAAAGAAAACCAATGGACACGTTACATTATTTGTGTAATATCCTTTATGCTGTGCTATTTCTCTAGTCTATCCCTAACATATTTCAGGCAGCATAACATGCTGATGGGTTAATGACAAAAGCTAAACTCGCCATATTATGATGAGGGCAAAATTTACCAAATATTTGTGGTTCGATAAAATGTTCAGATAAAAATCAGTCTGATAGAGAATATATGATCTGTGCAAAATATAATTACGTCATGAATTTCAGGCATGCGGTTGTCGATGCAGTTATCAAAATATTGCCATCCATGATGATTGTGCAGTGCAAACTGTCATAATAAATATACTGTACTCATAACATAATAGAAGTTAAATCTTGGCTGGTAGGTACCCTGCTTTACAAATAGTATAGCAGCTCAATTTAATTTTAACCTTCTCCATACAATGGCATCTCTGCTTGCCTGCAGGGATAGAGACACCGATATGCATGTTTTTCAAGTTTGACATTTTGGGAATAATTGGAATAGCATACCAATAAACAGCTGCCATTCATAAACAATTGGAATAGCATACCAATACACAGCTGCCATTCATAAACAACTGGAATAGCATACCAATACACAGCTGCCATTCATAATCAAGCCATTCAGTTTGAAACCAAGGTGCCAAGTGGAATTTAGCATAGCAACATTAGAAACCTGGGTCCATTTCTCCAGAAAGATCATAGCCTGAATAGGAATCGTAACTCTTGATACACATGATACACACTGTATAGAAACTTACGACGCTCACAAGGCTATGATTGTTCTGTGGATTAGGACCATGGAAAAATGCTAGTAAGTGGAAAAATAAAAATAAACAACATTTCAATGCATGTCCATATGATTTTCTTCCAGCAATTTTCCAAAAGAAAGAAATACTGAAAGAGAGCATGCAAGAAAGATAGAGAGAGGTATGTAGGTAGGTAGGTAGGTATGTAGGTAGGTAGGTAGGTAGGTATGTAGGTAGGTAGGTAGGTAGGTAGGTGCTTAAAATATTCACCGCTGCGAGGGGTAACCTAGGCAGCTTGTTTTTATCCTGGAATAAAGCAAAATGGTCAGTGTTCCCAGTTGTGACCCTTCACCTTTTTGACCTGAGGTCAAAACCCACCAATCAAGGATGAGCAACCAGCTGAACACTTGTTCTACATAATGAACTTCTGTAATAATATTAATAGTATTCATTTTAAATTTAATTAGCTTTACATTGTAATATGTAAACCAAAGTCCAATTTTTACTTTATTTCTACTATGTTTTTTCCTGAAAGAAAACTAATATTAACACTTAGAGAATCATACAATTCCCTCTTTGATGCATGAGTCATTGACATTTTTGTCTATGCTTCAGTGAATACCGGAATTATCATAGCCAAATTTTGACGTTAAATAAAACCTTGCAGAATAAGTCTATCATACATCTTTATTTTACTTTTTTTTTTTTAATTTGGGTTTCGTGTCGCTTTCAAGATTCTTTCACTTATATCATCGCGACTTGTCAGTTTAGGGCAGGAGGAAACCTGCAATATCCGTAGCACTGAATATTTCAGTAAACCTGTGAGCACTGGCTGGTACTGACAGACCAAGGATGATATCTGCATTGGGACTCTGCATCGCATCAGAAGAGTAACATTGATGTCAGGCTCCCAGGACAGGACTTGAACTTAGCACCTTTGGCTCTGGTCCAAACATCTTATCACCGCGCTACCAGCCATACATTTACATGATTTAAAACATCATGGTGGTACTAGCGAGCCGTGGACTGCATATATCTTGACTGCATATATCTTGACTGCATACATCTTGACTGCATACATCGCCTATTTAATTAGATGGCTTAAAGTGACAATATTTACTTAATTTATCTCTCGACAAAGTAACAAAGTAAACTGACAAAGTAACACAAATTACGACACTATTTCAATATCTAAAATGAGCTACAATTAATATACTAATATATACTTTGGACGTCTTGAATTCTGATGTGCATAGGGTTAACAACATGTATGTGGTTAACTACAGTAATGGCAATACTGCTGATATATAACTACACAGTGTCAATCACAGACAATAAACAAGTATGCTAGTATTAGGCTAGTGACCCATTGGTCATGCCATGTTTCACCAATGACAACAAAGGATTATTTCACAAGGTGTATTATGTCCAGTTTTATTGTACCTTGATATACCACCACAATGAAATATATCGCGAGAGCCTCGCCGCAATAAAAGTGATTTTGTTTTTTCTATTTAGGCAATAGTTATTTGATTGTCTGGTTTACGGATTTTTCGGTGATAATTTTGGCTCGGCAGTCAAAAATATAAATAAATATAATTTGATATGTTGGACAGTCGGTTGGGTCAAATATAAAAATAATAATAATTGGAAATTATGAATGTATATATATATATACTGTAATTGATAAATATTATTGTCAATAATTGCTATAATTATCAGTACACATAAATTGTTCAGATTTGAATGCACAATTATTTTCAAAGTACTGCAGTAGGTATATTAAATTAAACTTGTGATACATATTTACCAGTATCCAATCATATTTTATTTTTATTCCGCTAAGATTTCAGTGTTGACTTTGTTCCGATTCAGTTATGAAATGGCATTGTTGATTTTACAGGCTCACACAATGATGAGTTCACTTCCATATCCGAATCAAAACCATTTTGATAAGAAATAGATATTGGGGTGGATGGGGATAATAACATTTAAAGCAAAAGATTGAAGGGAGGAATAAACAAGTCATATACGTAAGTAAGATTGGGTTAATATATTCAGTAATTGTATATTGCTTGAAGTGGGATGAATGAATGAATTAATGCTTTACATCGCAGTGGGAATATTTCACCCATAGGCGACGATAAAGTGGGATGAGAAATTGGTGCAGCTGACCCAAGGGGAGGTAACTGTTCAGTGACAGGTTTCCCCCATTGAAAACTGACTTCTCTTCCTATGAAAATTGAAGAATATAGAATATTGAAAGCATTGAGAAATATGGGGGAAAGGATTTTAAGAAGGGGGTGTTTAATCCAAAGCAGGGAAAGAAGGGTAGCGACACAACACTGAACTTATAAATACAAATATCCTGCTTAAACTTCTGCCGTCTGCAGTTTTATGTTAAGCCGCCACAACAGGATGGCAGGTCAAATTATACAATACTTTTTGTAGTTCATTTCATTCCAAGATCACTTGAGTGCATGTTTGTCTGTGTGTGTATGCACATGTGTATGTGCACAGGTGAACACTCACCTTTGACAGGTCGTCTACAAGCAGGACCTGACATCTCTCACACTGAAGCAGTGATTGTGTGTGCATCATTATCTTGTGAATCAGGTTTTCTACGTTGCTCTGTTCCTCAAATATCACACGGGCCAGATCCAAGAGCACCTGAAATCATTATCACCATAACTTTTTTTTTTAATTTAATATATTTCACATTTATAAATGTTCACAGATGAAAAAATAGGTAATCAAACACTGAGAGAAATTAATAAATGTTTTAATTTGAATTTAAATGTAGCTTTTTATTTATTTAAATATTTTATTTCTTTTAAAGCAGCTTTCAATATTCTTTCACTTGTATCATGGCTTATGAGTTTAGGGTAGGAGGAAACCTGCAACATCCGTAGTGATGAATGTTGCAATAAACCTGCATTCAATGGCTGGTACTGACAGACCAAGGATGATAATTGTATGGCCACGGTACAGATAGTACATCCTATCCAGATCGCATCTGAAAGGTAACTTTCACGAACATTGATTCCAGGCTCCATTGCCCTACCAACCACCTGTATCAATATCTTTAATAAAATATAGATTTAATTTTACATATAATATACAGTTAACATTTTTTAGCTAAGTCAATATTCAAAAGTATTTCTCTTTAAAAATCTATTTCAAATTTTACATTACTTAATATCTCAAAATCATTAAATGCTGGATCTAGATTTGTCAAATTTGTGTTTAAAAGAAATCTGCTTTAGTTGTAATATTAACATGAATTAGGCCTGTGGTAGGTAATGCGATATAGAACTGTCTGTTACCACAAATAATTAAATCATGTTTAAAATATAATTTTGCCCACAGGCCACACATAAAATTGTTTGTGCTGCATGTTCTACCTGATTCCTCCTGTTTTCTAGTTGAGACCTCTCGTAAAGTTGAGCATTTTTCAGTCCAATACCACAGAATGCCAGGTAGGATGCAAACACCTGCAACAGAGCACGTTGACATGAGCGAGCATACATTACAACACTGTCTGAAATGTACGAAGCTTTATTTCACATTCCACATCTATAAACATGTTGTAATTGACAATAGTGAGAGGACATTAGCATCGCGGCTTAATGTCATGGCGTGAACGTCTCATCTATTTGAAATAAGAATAGAAAGCAAGAAATAATGGGGAATTGTTGTATGTATTGCAATGAACCCTGCATTTAATTAGAAACTGACATCTGACAATTACACCTGCAAGGACAATGTATATAACTGGTAAAACAAGAGAATTCCCCATAAAACAAGAACCCCCATACATATATGATTGCCAATTTCAAATATTTCAATGATAACATATTTTGTATTTTAAAAACACAAAATCTTTTTACAAATTCAAACGACGGAAGATTAAAAAAAGTTGAATTTCACAATTTTATATCTTGAATATTTCAAACAACTGCATGAGAAATAAACGTTACAATAGCATTCTCCATCATAATGATTACAGATGCAGAGTAAAAAGAAAAACATTTCACAAACAGCTGAAGAAAATGATGCATCATCTGCATCCAATCCCGACTACACACGTATTTGATATTTACGTACAGAGAATAATGATTAATATACTCTTCGATCACAGAGTTTTCCAGTAAATACCGTAATGAATTGACTGTTGTCGACTCCTGAAAGTTGTCCGTCGTAAATACTTAGCTAAGTGATATTGCGTGTTTCTCTACAGTGAAGAGATGATAAAACTATTACTCTGGTTATGTGATTGATGCTTGGGTTAACATGAGACACAATAAATGTATGTCATCAGTGAAACGTAAGTGTTGTTACGTCTTGGAGACGTATTGAGAACATCAATGAACTATTGTCCAAGACAAAATTAGAAGAAACATTGTCCAGACATAGACCGTAATCAAACAGTAAAAATAGAACCAATGGTTTTGTAGATCACTTAGCATTATGTCTCATTTGGGTACTGTATTGTTCCACAGATACAATGGTAGCTGGTGGTTCTGGTGGTGCTGGTGGTTCTGGTGGTTCTGGTGGTGCTGGTGGTGCTAGCTCACTAGAAAATCCTGCGCAGCATGACAAGGTGGTCTACATGAATGTATTTATTAAATTTTACAAGTTGGTGTTGAGAGTTCTATGATATAATTTAAAGATGTCTCATAATATTGACCATACCGGATAGGTTGTTTTCAATCAGGTAATTTCAGTGACCATATCATCTTAACTCTTTTTGGTCTGTTGGAAGTGGATTATTGATAAAACAATTTTACTTTTTTTTTTAAAACTGACTTATCTTCCAATTTATATGCAGAAGATCAGATCATCTTTCAAACTATGATGTAAAATTGTGGCATAAAAATCTCCATTAAATTGTAATGTTCGTTTTCTTCCCACAGTATATCCATATCAATTTTTCATATTTCACTCTGACCATGTAACAGTATTAGCTATCATCGATATCACACATCATTACAGTAACAATGTTACTCCATAAATTAAATTAGATTCTAACAATACAATCCTAGAAATAATATAAACCATTTCTTATTCATCTTAAGACATGTATTTTCTTTTGCATTTCCTTTTAAATGTACCAAACAGCCCATCAAATATTTGTATTATTAACTCAAAGGATGCCTCCATTGCTCAGGGTCACTCATGGCAAATACTGCTAATAAGCTGAACTGAAACATCACAGGTGGTAATACACTATTTCAATTTCTGTTGGAGGCTATTATCTGGTTAGTCTAAATTGATTTCTGTCGGAAGCAGGCTGTGTACCTCCTCTGGGAATTATACATCTCCTCTTGAGAATTAATTTTGATAAAAATTGACAATCATAACCAAAACTAATACGGTCAGAAAGTGTTACAGCCTGAGTATATTTATCTCACGGTGACGTACATTTAGTGGTGTGAGAAGACTGTAGGCAATATCTGTTTGGTAAAAAAACACACCATGCGTCACGTTGTGGCAATTAACTAAGGGACATAACAATGAACCAAGGGAGATAACCACACATACTTCCGGTAACATCCATCAAAATTGTAAAGTTTTGTAAGTTTCAAAAAAATCCTATAAATAGTGCCGTTAGGCATATTGATATGTACAGTAGTGGTAGTATACCAGCTAAATGATAATACAACCTATCAAAACAACATTAATATTAGTAAATCCAATCATAGATAATAAAACTGATGATAAAAAATAAACTGATCTTTGATAATAAAATCAATACTAAAAAACATATCAATAATAAAACTGACGTAAAAAAAAAGTAATTATCAATAATAAATGAAACCAATCATTGATAAAAACAACCAACCATTGATAACAAAACTGATCATCAATAACAAAACTGACTATCGATAACAAAACCAATCATTGATAACAAACACCGATCATAAATAAATTTCAACATACAAATGCTACCCACATGACCTACTAAAAGGATGTCATGTCTCAACCAGGTCAAAACTTACAAGACCAGTTTTAATCTATTTAACAATAAGCATTAAAGTAATGAAAGCAATTCTATGCATTAACATTCTTCCTGCTAAGGGTAACCATGCATGCCCTATTGAGAAGCAATTTCGATCAAAGAAACAATCACTTTTAGTTAATAGGATTTCGTAGTTAATTACAAAACCTCTGGAAGTAGTTATTAAAAAAAGATGATGTTTATCAACGTTGTCTGTGCTTAAACTGTACTAATCATTATCAGATTCCTGGGGACTGTCATCTGTTCAAATTGATTGGACGAGTGCGTGAGAAGGTTTTACAGATTCCACAGGATTTCAGCAATTTCGTGACAATCTTGTTTACAGTTGAAGCAGCATCATAAATGACCTAATTCATAAACCAAGAGAAAATTGTGCAGAAACTATCCAAATTTCATATTTGCAGTTCAAGGATCTTCATAAATGATCTATTTAATAAATCAAGAGAAAATTGTACAGAAACTATCATAAAATTCTATATTTGCAGTTGAAATAGCTTCATAATTATCTCTTTAATAGTATAAAAACAACACATGTTTTGTCGTGAAAGATTCCAGCTGTGACAAAAACCATAATTCACTTATACATGTTTTCCGTCCCAATTATCATTGCAGTATAATTTACTACTTTGGTAGTATTGGTAAATTTAAGCAAACTTTTATTTTTGAGTTGTAAACGTATAAATTCAATGTATTCATGGAATACTTTTTTTTTATAATGTTCTGAATAAAACGTAACCTTTCGTGTGATGTCTGATCTTTGTAAGTTGAATTCTTGCTAAATCTGGCCATGTAGAAGTCATGCCTAACACAATGGCAACATTGCTGCCTGATGTTGACATCACTAATCATGTGTAAACTCATCTTGGACTATGCATGCTTTATCCAGCTAGCTAACGACACGTCAAATCATTCACTCCCTGCTCTGGGGTTTTCCCCAAAGGCTTTCAGATTACGAGTCAAAATAACCCTCAAAACTAAATTACGACTCAAATTCCACTTCATATAATTGGTCTTGCATAATTTCTAACCCTCTACAATAAATTCTAGGGGTGATTGTGCCTTAACGAAGAGTTAAATATACAGATTGTGTGCATGGGGGGAAACTCTGCTGCTTTACCATTCGAACCCTCTAATAGTTGCCAAAATTATGATTTTTTTTTCCAACCCTAAAAATAAGAACATGACCATTTATTTCAAATCAGAATTTTCTAATCATTCAAACACAATCACTTGAAAAAAAATCCTTGATAAGATAGTACATGTATAACTCTTCACTGTCATTCACAACGATAATATGAACTTGTTTTATTCTAAAATAATATTGTCTTACGCTTTGTAAAGTCATCTCACCTAAAATCAAACGGCTAGGTTATAAAAAAAAAACCACTATTTTCTTGCATTTTGTGAAGTCATCTCACCTAAAATCATATCGCTGGATTATTACTAAAATCAGATCATGGAAGTAATCAACAAAACAACCCACCAGTTAACTACTTCACACCTATGGAAACATCAAACAATACCGACAGATCGGCCTTGTGGGGAAAGACACCATGGTACACATGCCATTTGTTACACATTTTAAAATAACAGAGGTCAAGGATGATTGCACCGCAAATCCCATGCCTTCTACCTAGTATGCAATAATGGACTCATTTTCTATTAACATAAGATGCAATAACAGCTACATATACAAGCCCCAGTGTTTTAAGAACGTCAAAACACTCCCATGTCAATACAACAGCAATATGACTGCATGAATGACCTGCACATTTCACTGAATGGTGCATGGCCTTGGATGCAACTTGTGTCTGAATGTTGTAAGAGTAATGATAGGGAGTTTTTTTCAAACACCATCTATCCAGGAAACTGGTTGTACACATGGCCATGCATGAATCGCAACATGATTTATTACGAGTTGTAAACGCAACAGTTGACTTTCAATTATGTTGAATGTTGAATAAGCATGTATGGTGAAATCTGCATTCATTTTAATTTAATTTTTAATTTTATTTGGACAACTCTCTTGTCTCGAATGACACAATGTCTCAAATTTATTGAATGGGCCTCTGAGGTTCGACACAATGAGGTATGATTGTATTCACATCTTTAGTAGGCCAGCTAGATCCAAAATAACCACATAAAATCCCCCTTGTGCAATCCCCAACTATCCTATATTAGTGGCATGTAATTAGGAAGACATTAGGCTAAATAAATAAAAGATATTTGTATATAATGACATATTAAAAAACAAACTGCCGACAAACTCGGGTCTCACAACTCATTTGAGAAGCATGTTCAATGCTTTATAATCAGCAGAACTGAGAAGAATGTTCAATGCTTTATAATCAGCAGAACTGAGAAGAATGTTCAATGCTGTATAA
>JAUTBT010024235.1:0-20259 GCA_032361225.1 Lepetodrilus schrolli
TGTGTGTGTGTGTGTGTGTGTGTGTGTGTGTGTGTGTGTGTGTGTGTGTGTGTGTGTGTGTGTGTGTGTGTGCGAAATCTGTGGGAAGCTTTCTACCTTATTTCGGAACTTGGCTTGAGTAATCTTGTTCCATTATTTTTCAATTGCATCTGCAGTTTGTAGGAGATTGTCTGTAGACGTTTTGAAACTCTCGGTTGTAAACATACTATATAAGACTAAATGTATACGTCCATAAAGACTACTGGCCTTTAATTAGTTGCGTTGATTATATCTTCTTCAGAATTACATGGGCTTTTTTTTAAGTCTGCAATTTTTCATTGATTTATATATGAGGGCAATATATTATATGCAAACCTCGACGCGCATCTATAATTTTATTCTGATGAATCACGTAGTGTAATATAGCTACAATATCCATATCATGCAACGTGAGTAATTAGATTGGGACATTTTATTGTTCGTTTTAATAGTGTAAGAAAATAAATTATCAACACACATATACATTTCGAAAGTATTTATATGCTCTTTTCGTTCAATTCATAATCGATTTCATTGTTTTAGTTCTCGTTCATTAGATATTTAATTTGCGTTGTACATATATTATCCAAATCACAAGCATAACACATGTTTTTCACAAGCTCCAGTGCAATATTTTTCATGTTGAACCAATTAAAATATTATGCTTGAGGTTAGCGCTCTCATCTATAGTAGTACTACCTTTGATGTTAATCAACGTGAGAAAGTAATCCATGTGTTTTATTCTACTTGATCTCTGTTGTACAAGTGTGCTCAATGATTTTGTGTTATGAGATGACCTCTGACTTCCAGGGTGAGGAAACACGTGTTTGGACTGACCCCCAGGGGTACCGTATCGCCGCTTGGTTGTATTCCACGGGGGCATATAAATTTCAATTAAGAAATCAAAAGATGAACGAAAAAACTAACGTCTTCCATTGCCTCGAGGTCCGAGACCAGTGGAGAAAGAAAGAGAGAAAGAGAGAGAGAGAGAGAGAGAGAATGCGGAAATTGGAGAGAGGCAGGGATATAGAGGTTAAAGAGAGGAAGTGTGTATGTGTGTGTGTGTGTGTGTGTGTGTGTGTTTCTCTCTCCCTCCCTCCATTTCTCTTTCTCCACCTCTCTCTTACTTTATTAAATGCAATAGTATCTAAGAATTATTATACACGAGCCAATTCCGTGCTAACAAAGGTATACGACAAGGATACCAACTATCCCCGTTCTTCTTCATGCAATGCCATGGGAGAATAATGCTTGGATGTCCAATTGAAACGTTAGCGCGTCTGTCTCTCCGTCTCTCTCTATATATATATTTATATCTCTCTCCATCTCTCTCTCTCTCTCTCTCTCTCTCTCTCTCTCTCCCATCACTGTATGTGTGATTGTGTGGTATATCAGACAAAGAATAGCTTAACAGAAAATGATCCATGGATAGTCCGAGTGAAAAAGATGTTGCACCTTTCTTGGAACAATGTAATAATCGCATATTATCTTAGGAAGGGGCACGTGCAGCTTCTTTCTCATAACAAGAAAACATTCGACTAGTTGTGGCTCTACCTTGGTAGGTTTACCATATCGCGAACGTCCAATAGTACATCTGCTAGTATCTTGGTTCATTGACTTACAACGTCTTACTGAGAAAACCAGTTTTAGCACTCTACCCATGTTCTCCAACAGCCATTACTCGCCAACTCGTTTCCGTATATTCTCATTATGCTCCATTTAATACCTGAATACGAGAACACAAAATATGGGCGTCTGTAACGGAGGAACAGAGGAATTAAACGAAGTCTGTACGTCTGTTAGGAGAAAATGCATTCTAACTAGCTACCGCAGCTTTGTGCAACGGACCTAGTACAGAACATCCATTCGGATTTGGGCTACAATCGGATTAGACTCCCTTGATCAGTTGTACCTCGGATGCCGCCCCTTCCTACACCACTTTGGCGCAACCATTGAAGACGTGTGCGTTCTTTTCTCAGTAATTACTGGTTCCGCGACATAACCAACCATATTTTACTACATATTTCCAATAAGCTGTTAGATTATACCACAGTTTCCACCCCTCTTCGCTAAAACCAAAAGTATCAAAGTTCTCGCTTGGATTTACTTTTCCCTATTAGACCATGCTATTTCCGCTGCATCAAGCAAATACTGTGGGTTGTAGAAGTTTATCAACCCTAGTAAGATATTACTATTGTGGGACATTCCGAGGAATTAGGAATACCGTTCATCTTTAGCCTTGCACCTTTATCTCGTAATTGCGTTGGATCTAAGGACAAGTAACAACACGTTAAAAAAAATATGGTGGACTATTCTGATATATTTGTCTGATCTTTAACTGCCACATACCTAATATTGTTGAATGTCAAAATATACAGTCCAATATAATTTCAGGAATTATTAAAGATGGTGATGGTAGACAGTATTCTGATGTTTGTCTGATCTTTAACTGCCACGTATCTAATTTTGTTACATATAAAAATATACAGTCCAATATAATTTCAGAATTATAAATGCTTAGAAGTTATCACAACCATAATTTAAATATATTTATTTTCAATGTATTTGATATAAATAGTATCTACCAATGTTAAAAATTATGGAAAATGAGTATTATTAGCATGACATCATTACAGTTATCTTAATTAACATTAGTCGTAATTGTTACGCGCACAGAATGATAGTTAACTGTATGCATTAAACTGAATTGTATTCTAGAGTGCATATTATATTCAGCTGTTTAGTTTTCGAAAGTTCTAGTACAATCTAATTATAACCAGGCCCCGAGATCATGAAACTTTTTTTTAGTACGATTTCTTGCTGAACTAAAAGTTGTGTTCTCAAATCCCCATATAAAATTTGACCTTGAGCATGAAATCGTACTCAAATAGTTTTGTAATCGCGTGACCGGATGTCAATTTTCGCTGTTCGCTTCTTTGTCCACCTGAAGACCTAATTGAAACAAAGTACTGTCTAATATCTCTAGTTTCCAATCTAATTTTTTTTAAATTAGAGTGGTTCTACTGAGAATGTTATACAGTGTACATTCAGTGATCAAATAATTATCTGGTTTATTTGAATATGTATAATTTGTATACATTGCAACATGCACGTGGATTCCAGCTGCACCTACCAAAAGTATTAATTATTACATGGTGTTTTACGTTTGAAAACATTGATATTAATGTTAATCTTAATTTAAACAACGATCTATATGAGAGAGAGAGAGAGAGAGAGGGGGGGGGGGAGAACGAATACAAAAAAAACTATAGCAAGGTCTTTTCGACATATAATAATTTATCATAAGTGAGAGAGATAATAATTTTATGATGCGATATGATTTTTATTTTCGCAATTACACCGATTGATCTCTCAATCTAATCCATTGATCATTAACAAATGTACTACGTGAATCTATCACCTTTATTCCTCCGATAAACCCACATCTCAATGCTAAACGTGCAATAAATCTCGACCTATAACAATTAGCACGTGGTTGTGAAACCGAGGCGATAGCTGCAGCGGCCTCTTTGAAGTTAATTAGAGACAATTGTCGGGCATGCGCAGACAGTAGCCGCGACGGACAGACATGCGCCTTGAGGTGGAGAAACGCAATACCTTTGGATACATATGATAAGAAACCGTGATTTTTGTGTATCACAACTACGGACATTTTAAAATTAGCAGATTGCTTGTTCTGTATCAAAAAGAGTTCTTAGAAAAATACATCGTGGTATATACCTCAAACAGGTGCGTTGTGGGTGACGGAGGTTGTGAGTGGTGGGGGTGGTGGGTGACGGGGGTTGTGAGTGGTGGGGGTGGTGGGTGGCGGGGGTTGGTGGGATGTAGTTGGGGGAACTATGTTGTCTGGAAAGTCGGATGGTTATATCATCTTCAATACTCGAGAGTCCCACTGTGATCGGACCATACTGGTTTGTTAATAACGTGACGCAAAAGATGTTGATTATGGAAAATAAATCAAGAAAATTAAAAGTCGGCCATATTGGAAGGAAATTGAGTCATGATCAGCTGTGTGTATTAATTGACCTCTGCATCAAGTTTCAAATAATGTTTCTGATAATGGATCGTTTTACCTTGTCCAGAACTATGCATAATTTAGACATCACCACCGCACAATTACCATACTCACAATATACACGTAGGCCTACACATATAGCTTGAACGATATCATTTTGGGTTTTAAAAAATAACTGACATCTGTCGAGAGTCGTACTAATTTTCAAGTCAGAACTCTTACCTATTTAAATTCTCGACTATTTTAGTTACTAGGACGTGAACAGTTTCTTTTAGATATCTTGAAGATATTGTATATGAATATAGTTAAATGTGTACATTGATAGCGCATGGATGCATCGATTCGTTATAATTGAGCTGCATATTATACAAGCTAAAATTGAAGACGACAAAACCGATGCAGGGAGTTGAGAAGGAAATTGAATGTACACAGCTCCATTGACCGGGGTAATAATGTAGCGCTATGAGCATGCCGCTTTCGAGCGTGGATTTGGCGCAATATAAATGTTCACATTATTATTATTATTATTTAATGGTCTCCCAAGGAGACTGGAGAAAGTCACCATCAACCACCAGACAGTCTGACAGTCCGTAGTAGGCCTACCTTTCGCCCCGGTCGTCGAGAACCTGGTGCTATGGTGCTCTAATATCAGAATGTAGCTGGTTTAGTTATGAGGAAGTGCCACTTCCATCTGCAGAACATTGGCATTATTCGCCACTTAATAATAGAACCTTCTGCAGCAGCATCTGCTGGATCATTGATACTCTCCAGGCCAGATAATTGGAATTCTCTACTTGCTGGTGCACCATCACAGCTCTTTGATCGCCTCCAAAAGCTACTAAACACTGCAGCAAAGATTGTAACTAAAACACACAGAGACCGTGATAATTATTTCACCAGTGTCACGGCAGTTGCACTGGCTCCCATACAACCACAGCCAAAGGATCGACTAAGATCTTGCCATTAAAGCAACCCTCTCAATGACGATATGAAAGCATCGTGTCTCTAATGGAGACACTAGGGATAAGTCATTGCTTTCCATAAAATTTAATTCACTGAAGGACTATAAATTAACCACTTTAACATTTCTTACTATAAGAATTACATACTACATAGTATATAGTTATATACTATATAATTATACAAGTATATTACAATTAAACGAGTTAACTGGCAGCAGTTAAATTTGTATAAACATGAGTTTTGATTAACACAGAATGCCCTTTGTCATGTGTATATATTAGGAACGTGAAATTTCAACAAAGTAATATTGAATATATCTATTTTATTTAGACAGAATTTACAAATGGCAAAACGAGAACAATTATATATGGATAAGCTCTAACGATAACTAAAGTGACACGGTAATATAATCTCTCTGCTTATTTTCCAAACTTGCATTAAAGGTACACACTGCAATGTGATTACGAAGCATGCTAAGTGTTGCCCAGTATACAAATAAAATGTAATTCTCTCAGTAAACCATAACTCAAACGCTAAGTTCGTGCAAATATAATTATTTCACGAGGGACATAAAGTTGATATTAAATAGAACATTGAGTAATAGCCTCTATTTATATACCAATACCATACAGGTATTTTTTTGATATGTTAAATGGTTTAAATATGTTCATGGTTTGTCCACTAGTATTGGGATGGAAACGAAGGTTACAAGACGTAAATGTTAATGATTCGCAAGAAACAAAAACTTGCAATTTTGAATTGAACGTCAATGAATCAGACATTTTGATGATACTATACATATATACAAATCAGATAAATGTCGATGTTTCTTCACTTTAAAAAAAAACCCATACAAAACACAAAGATAGCTGATATTTACATTTTCGACTTTCGATGATTTGAAAATCAAAAACACATGGTTGGAGAAACATATTGCACTGTATCATTTTAGTACATGACATTATGTCCAACTAGCTAAACATGTACATATGAGCGTATACATAACGAGCGATGTTCAAATACAATAAAGCACAACGTGAATTAATTACACATGATGATTTAATATCATGGCGGCTCTTTCATCTTAATCTAAAAACAATACGAATACACATGTAAGTTTGTCTTACCCCTTGATCGTGCCCGTGCCCCCACCGAATATTTATGACCCCAGGGACGAAACATCAGTCAGCAATGTTTGGGACTTGGTGTCTGTCGAGTACAGTCAGTTTTAATTAGCAAATCGTTTGTTAGTAAGATGTGTTATCAAAGCAACATGAATACTTCCAAATGGCCACGGGTGTTTCCTGAAAAATACAGATTGTTAGGCGATGGAACGAATCTAGAAAAATAACCCCTAGAGCTATCTAGAAACGCTCTATGAAAGTTGGGGTTTTAAATCACTTCTAAAATCACGTGATTGAACAGGAATGAATGCTATCCTGATTGCAATCGTAATAAACAATATAAAAAATAAAGAAAGAAAAAAATATCACCATGATGTTCCCCAAAATTGAATATACCAATATATCTACTAATAGTCGGTTTTCGGACATACAGTACGTGTTTTTTTTAAGTCCATATGGGCAAAGGCTTTTTACAGAAGTCATAAGTAAGTTCGTTTTATGTGAACTTGTCAAATGTGTGGAAGAGACGGGTACAATTAAATGCGTAATTTTCTTTTTTATATACAGTATACATTCAACCAAGAAGACATTAAGTATTCTGTAGGATAATACTACATTATGAGTAGGTCGAATTGTAGTAATGCCATTCTCCTCTTCAGTAAGAATAAGCCAGTCCCCGAGATTACGAAACTTTGAGTACGATTCCTGAAATGTGTATATGGGGATTGGCTATAATGAGTTGAGCATGCAATCGTAGTAAAAAACACTCGTGTAATATCGGGACCCGGTAAATTAACGAAGTCCAAATGTCTTACTTTTTCACAAAAATCATAACGCATTTTCACTGATTCAAATTAGATGAGCATCTTAAGGCCGTTATAGACTAGGCGATTTGTGTCGCCGCAACAATGTTTCCATACGTTTCGGTAGCATTTGTCTCCGCAACACTTTGCTATACTAGCATATAATATGCGACCGTATACGGAAAAGAACATGCTGCTATTCAAGGCGATGTCAATTTCGTCGTCGCAACACATGGGAGAGAAGCGATTCTTCACTATACACTAGGCAACAAATATCGCAGCAACACTGTTGCGGCGATAAAAATCGCCTAGTCTATAAAGGCCTTTAATTGTAGTCTTCAACAGCACCATTATAGTGTGTTAAGAATTCTCCACATATCATATCACATATAATTATGTTCAATGTTTCAAATAAGACAAGCAACAATTTGCATACGGTTTCGCATTAAAATGTCGACAGTGTGTAAAATAGTTTGTGCTTGGAATGGCAGGATTTTGAAGTCGATTTAAGGCACAGTTCGTGTAGAAACCAAAATAACGTAGCCAGTATGTCATCTGCTTTAATGGTTGGAAGAAATATTGTTCAGTTGCAGAAGTTATTTTCTGCAATGGAAAAGAATTGCTATAAGTAGCTAAACGACAATTGGTTGACAAATAAATATTCTGATTTTCACTTGTAGAAATTATTTTTAAAATGAAGGCTAGTGCTACCTGCATTCATTGTCGATATTCCGATATGCTCTACAAACCATCACAAACATCCTTAATTAAATAAACTCAAGTTGCGTTGCATGAAAGTATCTCGTTTACTGGCATGCATCGTAATTTGCAACATTTCTTACAAAACTGCATTAAAACGTCATTTTGCTAATACATAATTGTATTTCTGTCACAACAGTTCACACGACCATGAGGTCTTCTGTCGTAATAAATCGAGATTTGATAGAGATGCAAATCCGTGAAGAGCGGATAATTCAAGCAAACAATAACAAAATCCTTCTGACATTTCTAAAAGTCACGTGACCGTATCCAAATAGAGTAAGTTTCGCTTAATGCATGTCAGTTTCCCATCCCCGTGGAGAATCCGGCAAAGAACCTGTCAACTCGAAATAGTCCACACGTTTTGCCAATAGTATATCGTTGGTAAGTACTAAGGTGTATATGTCATAAGGGACGTAACCGCTGTGCGGATTGAGGTGGCGCGATGCTTCCAAAAGTGTCCATTGGCCATCTTCGCGGGGGACAAGGTTGTCACCGGTCCCCCGTCGCTTGACCAATCAGCATGCAGCATTACGTAAGGCCACGTTCCTAAAAACACCCCCCAACTTGCAAAGAAGGGGCAGTGGGGCTATATACCCATCACGAGCAAACATTATCCATTCAGTTCTCACTCACTTGGTGTGATTCCATCAATCACCGTTCCTCAAACATTCCTGATTTTGTGAAGACCATATTTTTTTTTTAATGACAGTGCCAATTTCTCACTTTCAAGGATCATCCAGATCTATATTGGAATTTTCCTACTGGACTTTTAAGATAACTTTAAGAAGTTACTAGGTTCTTTGGTCGTTTTTTTGGATGTGTTTTTTTCTCCGTGGATGATTGCGAGCTGCAAATTTAGACGTTTCTGATGTTGGAACTTTGGTGGCGAAACTTTTGAAAACACAAATTATGGATTCGTGTGTATTACTGCCGAGAGACTTCAGTTTGGTGTTAATGTTGCATCCGAACCTTCGAAACATCATGGAGATGACGGTGTCCGTGTGGAGCAACGCGCACCTCCCTCCCGGAATGACGATATACCCGGACGAAGGTCAAGTTAGGCCGGACAAACTGGAGATCTACTCTGTCCTAGATGAGAAAGATGTAAGTATGCCTCACCCGTGATTTGAAATGTCATTCTCGTTCTGAAATCGAAAACTACAAAGTCTTATTTCTACTAGAATTTTAACAAGAATTGTTGGAAATACTTTTATTTTAACAACTATCTTGTAAAGCTATGGCAACACAATCGTTTTTCAGTTTTATTATTTTTTCCTGTTGTGTTCTTCTCCACCTCCCTCGTTACTTCGTCTTGTTCTTCTTCTTCTTCTTGTTCATCATCATCATCATCAACAACATCATCTTCATCGTGATCATCATCTTCATCGTCATCTCTTTCTTGTTGTTGTTTTCCTCTTCTAATTGTTATTCTTATTATTATTTTAACCAACAAAACAAACATTACATAATGTAATCGTTATCGGTAACTTATCACATCCTGATAAAATCAATATGTTTCAAAAGTAGGAACTATCTATTAAAGGGTTGTTTGTTTCCATACCTTTAATGAGTTCATTTATCTTTTGGAAACAAGAATACTTATTTGAGAAAAGTAGTTTATCAATGTATTCATTAATAGTCTAAACTGTATAAAAAAAATACTACATGTATGATGCAATTTGATTGAATGTTAAATCTCTTTTTCGTTTCTTCTTCTAAAATTCACACTGTATAGACCATCTTAAAAGTCGTAAAATCCGGTTACCCCCTTCCGTCTTAATTTCCCGTGACTTTGAAATAAACGCCTTTTTACCACTCCTAAATCTTTCCACTAACGACTTGGGAAGGTTCAGACTCAATCGGGTGGCCCTAAAACTTCCTAATTGACAAAAACACAGTAGCCCTGTTCAAAGTTTATTTCATAAGTATCACATAAAGCACACTAAAAGCGTTTTATTAATTGTCCTGATTTCTACTGCGAGACTTCTCGATTGTCCGACGATCGTTAACGATGCCAGAAAATTGCTATCCTCGGTTAAATGCCACCCGGACAATGAGTCTCTGTCTATAGTACATTGAAGACGGTAACGAGGACAGTAAACTGGTTCCCAGTGTATCTCACTATACTACAACGCCTTCTGTTAAACGCTTATAAGGCTGAAGGTGTTCGGTGATTGACAATTCGTGGTTAATTGATTTCTGATGGAGTTACAGCGTTACTCTGCTAATTAGTTCGTGACGTTATATACTGATAAGTCTTATAATTAGAAACATGGTTTATATCAGTTTTATGAACACAGTTCATTATAGGAGATGAAAGGCTATTACACTTGTGGTTAATTTAGATTTTTATTTGAGATATGACCAAATATGGATCCGTGTCATTAATGAACTGTGATGAAACGATTCAGAGATATGTTCTAATGATACTGTTTTAAATACGTTTACTGGTAGTGTATATATTTATCTATATTTGTAATTGTTATCTCGTGTATATACTTTTCAGCATATGATAATACTTGAAGAACATATTTTCATTATCATGCATTCCTTAATTTCTTAACAATGAAAAAACTCTGGGGGACATTTCAAGAGTTGTGTCTTGAATTAATACCTAAATATTAACATTCAACAGATATCCAAGAAATTATGCTCGTATTATTTACAATACCATGTTAAATTCTAAGTACAATTCTTAATGTTTAATTATATACTGGATACCAAAAAAAAACGGATCTTCTATAATATAGTATATGTACGACTTTCATAGACACTGACAAGGGTACATGAAATGAAGAAACTACTTTAGTGATACTTATATCTAATACTGATACACACCCGCAGTGGTACCCCGTTGTACCCTGGTAGTCCCCCACTGCGAATGTGCAGAATACCCGGGTAATGACAGGAATTGTATTTACGTACAAGGGTAGGTCATAAGGCCATCTGGGTGATTCCAGGCAGCACATATGGCCCGAATGTTCTACTTCTCCGGCAGATGTACGAGTGGCCTCATGCGAGTTCGAACCCTGACATAGATTAGTTGGCTGATAATCTCCACTTGTGGTTTCCAGTACTTATGACGAAATAATCCTCATCAACCACATGTTGGAATGAGACATCTAGCTAACACTGGTTATTCTTAGGGGGATATTTCATCGAGTCAGATACTAGTAGACTTTTTCCCCTCCTTTATTTTTCAATGCAATTCACTATTTACATATCAATGCATGGGTTTTTATTATGAAGATGCGATAAATGACTAGCAATAAGTACACATGTCTTAAAACATTTGAAACAACATCATATCTATTTGTCATGTTTATGGTGCCAGAATCCTTTAACAATGTGTGGTATACAAGGAGCTTTTATATGTCTTTGGTTGTTCATGTCGTTTGTTAAATAAATGTATATAATACAATCCATTGGATTAACATTCAGATGATTCATTCCACTACTACCACTACGACTACGCCTACTACTACGCCTACTACTACTACTACTCCTACTACTACTACTACTACTACTACTACTACTGTGATAATACTTATTATAATTATAATACTAATAATACAAACGGACCACGGATTCCGTATTGTTAAATACATGACAATAATTATATATTACGATAGATTATTGTGTTGTATATTGAATGTTCTCTATGTCACAAGAGCGTTAATTTTGTAGAATAAAATTGTTATTATTCTTGATACTCCTAGGTGTTGTATTTTCATTAACTTAATTCATATTAACAATATGGAACTAGAAATCCGCTTGAAACATTTGAAGTGTCTCCGCTTTAGCCTGAAGATGCCGAGGAGTTACGTAAAGGGGCAACGCTGCCATTAAAGTAGGAAGAAACCTATGACCTGGCCCTATAGATAAGAAAGTACTTCCGGGTGACTGAGTCACAGTTCAGTTGCATTCGACCAGACTCCCTCATGAACTTATTACAATGAGAAACCAATTCTACTAGACATTGAAATAACTTTTATATATTTTTAAAATATGCTTTACTTTCAGTTATTATTTTCTAAAGGGAGATGATGAAATTGAATTTAATGAAAACGTGTCTTACACGATATTAATAATATATAATTTTCATATCTTTCAAAAACCTTTCTCAATAGAGTCCATACTATTAATACTATATACTATGCGTTTCATATCTCTTTCAAAAACCGTTATCAATAGTTCGTACTAGTGAAACGAGCCTGATTGATTACGCCTTGATTACACAATACCTGTGAAATAATGGACTAGACTTTCGGTGTGTAAAAAGAAAGGTACCAAACAAGGAAAGCGTTTTATGGTCCCTTAATTATCCTCGGCCTGCAGGTGCGTGCTGTTATACTGGAGCAGTTTTACTCGTATCCCAATACACGGAGCAGGATTTGGTGGTTTCAGATACACGCCTACCAAAGTTGATATACTTTTGTGTTTTCTTAGCGGTGATTACTCCCCGGGAGGACAAATCGACTTTTGTATACAATGCACTTTGAAGTTTTATTACAGACAAATTTAGTTTTTTTGTAGACCAATTTAATGTCTTGACCGTCTCCCTGTTGCAATCACAGTCCACTATTTGGGGCACCTTTAATTGACCCCAGTAGAGTGAAGGATAATATTAAGAGAGCCGCGTTGAAGGAATTCTAGTATTTTTATATTAAATATTTCTCAAAACGATTTTTTAAATCGATAAAAATATATATCCCTTGCTATCCAGTCAGACATTGAAATACAGGATACGATAGAAAGTTTATATATAAAATATATTTGTTTGGCATTCTTAGTTACAACATACAAAAACTAGTTAGAATCTGTAGTATTCTGAGGACTAAATAAAACAACCACCATTTATACCAAAAAAATAATTGTGAATTTGTTTGGAAATATGATAGATCCGCTGCTGTATCGTTACTTCTATTAACCCTCTGTTTGAATAGGCAACTACACATAACGTGATCTGCAGTTGCCTACGATAGTAAGCATCAATGGGCAAATACTGTAATATTCAGATCCATAATTTATCTATTGACGTATATATCCATGGACGATTAATGGAATTGAATGCTACACGTATTCAGTATGTACAAGTATAATAGCACACTAAACCGCGAACGTTATAAAACTATGCAAAAATCACAACCATAATCCATAGGTATGTGGTGTTACAAAAAATGGGAACCCGAGACGAACTGTAGTATCACAGCAGGAGTGAACATTTATACCCCAATAATCAGTGATGCGTTGCCGATAACTTGTTACCGTATTGTTACCTATTCAAACAATATTGACAATAGGGTGATTACCTCAACGTTACGGAGTGTGGGAGAGTTGTACGGCGCTAGAGTAATTGATCACTCTGTTTTCGTAAGGAATCGCTATGCTTTACGGATTAAGGCAGATTGGGATTTGTCACCTATGGGAGGTGGGGGTGCTTTAACAACATGAACAATATATGGTATATAGAATACACACACACACACACACACACACATACACATACACACACACACGTGTGTGTATGTGTGTGTGTGTGTGTATTATTACTAATTCAATAGTCGTTTTAATAATTGTATAAAATTACAGATATATTCTCTTGTATTGTATGTCACAATAGCTTTATTCTTTTTATATTAATAATAATAATTATAATTAATAATAATAATAATAACTAACAAAATGTAATGGTAATAGGATTTGGGAATTAACGTCAATAATGATCTCGTAGATACTATCAGGAAAACATGTGGAAACTATTTGTTCTATTTATGTAATTTGCATAGCGACAAGGTATTAGTGTATTGTAATATTATGTTGCAATAGTTACTTATCAGAAGGAGTGATATATTGGAAGAACTACTGTCATATTAAGAATTTAAGATGATACAACCCTCCTCACTCTTAAAATTTTTAATAAGATCTAAATTTCGCGTAAAATCAAGTAATGCTCTGTTAATTGGAAGTAATGAAAATCAATCAGTTGCTGATAGGGAAGTAGTACTGGCAAAGCTACTGTTTACGTTCGCATATTTCCCCCCGATGTGTTTATTTACTGACTTCGTATAGGGAACTATGTTATGTTAAATGACGTAATTGGTGCGCTTGCTCGCAGAAACCAGAACGGAACGTCATCACTCGAGGGAGTTCTTTGAGCTATATCATAGATATTAAATACTAGGACACTGCAAATACACATACAGGCAATCCGATTAAGATATTGGTTTTACAGCCATTCCATTCAATTTAGGTCATCAGGTCAAGGAAACAAACATCTAGAGGCGTATATAATATCAAATTCGAGATGTTCCTAAAGAAAAGATTATTTTTGCCAAAGGTTTGACGTGCATGGTCCCTACGATTACAAAAAAATATACACACCAAAGATACATACATACATTCGATTTCAAGGCATTTGGTCTAGAGTAATACAAATTAGTTTGTCTATAACTGCTAAGAATGGTCTTTATATGGCATCGTTATATTTTGTCATACATAAACCAAATACTAGTATACGCGTGTCTGGCTACGGATATGTGGTATAATTAGGAACGTGTTGGACTAAAACCACTAAAACAAGTAATTTATTAATTATTTTCCGTTACAATGTGTTCTACAAGTGGACTAACACTATATACATATATATACTACGACGGTATCTAATTACCAAATCCTCATGCCAGTAAGTTGATCGCGGAGTGTGAATTTATCCAGGAAATTGGTAAGTTCACATTCACGCAGTGCGCAGTCTATAAACATGTCAATCTGACACGTAGAAAACCTTGGTCTCAGCATGGAGCCTTGTCGGAGACCACTAATACTCTATTCCAGATTCGTTTCGATTCGAATTCAAATATCTATTACATACTTTTTATATGTCTATAAAAATAATATCTACCATAGGCTATGCTTTTGTATGTTTTGTAAACTCATTTTCGTACAGTGTATGCCGTTCTGCCTATTTGAATGATATGTATTTTGTGCATCACAGCCTGAGGTAACCGCCTGAGTGAATACAAGTTCTGTTTGGTTCTGTCAAAAGTGTAATAGAAATAGTCGTAGGATGTCATATTATCCTCGTATTTTGTTCAAGTAAAACAAACACCATCAAATAGGTCTATATTCGGCTTAACAAGACTTAATATCTAATAACAATAAACATTCGCATGTGCCCATTGTGCATAAACGATTATTTTCTGGTACAATTCTAGATAGAGCCTATTCTTCAACGAAAAATCATGATCTTCATTCGTACGATTGTAGAACGGTTCAACTCAATTTAAAGATTATGTGAAATTAGCAATAACAACGACAGAAGTAGACGTAGAAGGCTACCTGTGTAATAACGATGAGGTTAATGCTACAATATAAACCTAATTGACAATGTCATATCTGCCTTGTAATTATCGACGATCAAATGTTATTACCCTTCGGAACGACTATATTTCTACTTTCAGAATCGTGTAACACAGGAAAAAGCGTGTCCTCATGTCTGCAATATTGTTTCTGTAATAACTACTAAACGCTGTTATTGAAATGTGTGAAGTTCAAATGATTAGTAAATGCTACTACATCTTGTAGAGCTAACATTGCGAAATGAATCTCCCCCTCTCTATTATTACTTCTCTTTACACTTGCATAATTCGCAACATTTCCTTGCCACGATTCATCTCTAGTGGTAGCATTACAATAATTATCGGAATTATCTCTTTACAAAGTGGCTCGCGACCCGACACAGAATTCCTCTAAACTATCGCCGCGGCCATGGGACCCGGATGAATTGTATCACTCCGCGGCGCGTGCGACCACTCGGATATTTCCTCGCCGCAGTAATAACACTGCGCACGCGAGTTGACTCAATAAAGTCCCGCCTTATAATTGATTTCGGGCGCGATGACCATTGTGGTCGTAAGAATGACAACGCTTTGAGGCCATGTTGTCGCTTTGAGGCGTAACGTAAGGGTCAAGATTATCTAATCCCCGGTCGAGTGATGGCTTCGCGTTTTCAATTCAGCCTCCCTCAAGGCGCTGCCTCTTTCACGCATGTGCACATCTAATACGATTGCCGGATGGTTTTTCACCCCCGCATTGTGTAACAGAGGTCAGAGGTCGAACCTGGAGTGGACGGCTGCGTGTCCATCTGGTCACATTCTCGCCGTCTTCTCATTACAATGTGTGATGCTATATTAGGAAGTTATTTGAAATCTCTAGTTCTTATTAAAACATCAAAGCGCCGCATACTTCTCCTTGATTTGACCGTTAGTTCTAATATTAGAACACAACAGAACATTCTAGTTGCAATTTGCTGGAATAATTTTGATCAAAATTTAAAGGCATACAATCAAATGAAAATATTTAAAACTAGTTGAAAACCAGTGGGACATGCGGAAAATGTAGCTTGTTTCCCCAAAACGCGTGTAGACAAATCTTTCATGTATAATACATTTGGCCAGGAAATATGTCAACAAAACCGTGATTGTATGCATTTAAACATTCATGAACATATATCATGTATATTCTAAACTGTAAAGAACATATTTTGGATAACCGAGCATTATTCACTTTTATTACAAAAATATAGATGACACTATGAGAACCTATGCCAAATATACTGTATCTTAATATATAAAGTATACAATAAGTGAAGATGGTGTTTTGTTTTATAAATTGCAGGTTAGGCGTAGATTTGGTTGTTACGACCAAATCCAAGACGTCGACGGCCGAGAAGTCCGACACTGTAACTGGATCCGGTTCGTAAAGTCGTCTACGAATCTGGAAGAAGTTAACATCGTCAGCGTAATGGAGAATGGGGATCCTGTTTTCAAGATCACCAAACCAGTTAGACCTAACGATGAAATTGTCGCTTACTTTGATCTGTCTGCTGAAAGCTCTACAACAGCTCCAGAACAGGATCTCAAGGAAGCTATGCACGACGGAGAATCAACACCAGACGTCGGTAGTTCAGAGAGCGACTCCTTTAAATCAGGTAAGGAGCCTTGTTTTAACCTTCTTCTAGCTGGCGGCAACCGGATATGTCATACGATAGAACTGATTAATCCATCATCGATTAACCTAATACTAGTACATTACACATTTTTATTAAATGAGATCTTTGAAGCAATGGTGGTATGTCCGCACAACACAATCCTCGAATCTCAGACCTAGGTTTTTTCTTTCATACACTACGCTAATGTTTGAAGCTACTGAATCTGGGTTTATCATTCTCTACCAACATGGCCAAATCTTACATTCTTATTTCAAATACACATAACCATGACAATATGATGGGGGTTACTTTTTTAAAGACCATCTTGAAGAAATAATATTAGAACTATGAACAATACTAGTGCACACGCTAACATTTCAGAACCAGATAGATCCATTTCACCCGTCCTCCGAGTTATCTCCCCTGTGAAGACAGTTTCTTCAGTGTTCTCGGCCGACAACGAAACCTCTCCCTTGGGAAGGGACGATGGTTGCCGATCTGGTGCGAGTGATGTCACGTCCAGTGACGACGTCAGTTCTACGTACTCTGTGAGTAATCTACAAAAATTCTACAATTAATCTATGATAATATATGATATAATAATGGATAACGATTGCTAATGTACAACCGGGTCGTCGGTGCATACATATAATGTTGTCTTTAGAAATCAACTTCAGAATTGGTATTCCTGTTGTCCCTTTTAGTAATATATGGACCAGCACTCCAATTAATTTCTGGCTGTGCCTTTGTAAAAATATAGCCATAAATATGTTTTATTGGTAATAATTAATAGTCAGATATATTGATTTCATAAGGATGAATAAAATGTAAATAATTTTCAGCTAAATGTTACTGACGTACAGATAAATAAATTATGATTAAAAAAACAAAACGGTTTAATTCACAGATGCCTAAAGAGTTGTCGCCCCTGTCTTCTACGCCAATCAGCGGAAATGCTGTGTCGCCCGACTCTCAACTTCCGATGAAAAGGAACCGAGAGAAAACATGGCTGCCGTGCGACGTCTGCGGAAAGAAGTTCGACAGACCCTCTCTGCTGAAACGTCATGTCAGAACTCACACAGGTAAGTCTAAAGTCAGATCCGAACCTGGACTCTAACAGGCCAGTCACACAGCACTCCACTACGGCTACCTAAACCACGACATCCCACACCATGGACCATGATGGATGATAGCACTTCTCTATAATATACACGAAATACTGTCAAGACTAATGCTGCAGAATTAGTGGTATACACTATACAGGATTCTCAGTTATTTCCCTTGTCCTCATGACCATGATCAGTATTAGTGTTTGGGTACCAGATATATTTGGATTTGATTTTAATGACACCCAGTATATACTATGGAACACATTTTCAGCATCCGTTTAATAAGAATCGCCCAACACGTCTTCGACGAATCCTTTCCACCTTCTATGTCGTCTGGCGGGTGAGAGAACAGAGCATTTGGTTTATCGTCAGGAATCCGGTGTAGGAACTCCCAAAGTTTACAGGGCATAAACTGTTCGCTGGTTATATTACGTTTCCAAAGCAATTATGACATGATGTGTTGTCTGTACTGTAACAATGCAGTTCTTGTCTTTGGTTCGTCAGTACCAGCCGGTGATCGCAGCTGGGATCACTGCAATATTCAGCGCTACGTGTGTTGTAGGTTTCATCCTTCCGTAAACTGACAAGCCGTTCGATAACATAGAAAACGACTAAAAACATATTCAAACTAATCCTTCAAAGCTGCGCGGCGCCTTCCTTCTTTGCAGGTGAGAAGCCTCACGCATGTGACGTCTGCGGCAAAGCCTTCTCCACATCCTCCTCGCTCAACACCCACAGACGCATCCACTCCGGCGAGAAGCCTCATCAGTGTCAGGTCTGCGGGAAGTGTTTCACGGCCTCCTCCAATCTCTACTACCATAGGATGACCCACAACAAGGTAAAGGACGAACAGCGTCAGGGCAGGCATCACGACAATAGCACAGGGGCCTTCATGGGGCCTTGTTCCAGAAGCTATCGTATACGTAACGAGATCGTCAAACCTTGGTGGAAGAATACGCCATTCCTTTCGGGCTCATAACATGTTCCTTCACGAATGCGTAACCGTTACGTATACGATGACCCATGAACCCCGTATGAAACTGCGCAACTCTAAGGTAACCTACCGTCAACCTTAGCCATAGACTACACCGTTGCTAAGGTTGGAGTCAAGTTTGCCTTCGAGTTAAGCTGTTTTGTATTGGGAGGTCCTGGGATCATGTTCCAGAAGCTATCGTATATGCAACGACAACCTTAAGCCTTCGTGGAGGAACTTTCACTCTTTCGGGATTATCGTTTTATTCCCTCGAAGACTCAACGACGTTGTTACGTATATGACAGCTTCAGGAATTTTGCCATGGACACGTTGCTATATCGACATCTGGTTCCGTATGTTCATCGCCTTCTTTTTGCACATAACATGACGTCACAATTTTCTGGCTGCCCATACTCTGCATACATTTGCGATGATAACCTTTACACAATAATCCGTATCTATATATCGTTGTAGACGTCTTCGTACAATAAAGCTTTGGAACACAAGGCAAACCTTCATCCAACAACTTCCGCCAATGGCCGCCCCACCTTTCAATCAGATATTGCGGTCCTGTTCCTGCATAATTGACTCTCTCCATGCTGGAGGCCACCGGAAATGCTCAAAAGAGCAGTGCCTGTGCCTATAACTCCAGCAGAGACAGTTAATCAAATTTACTTTACGTCTGGGGCATCTACAGTCGCATCCTCGCACCCCGGGGTACTTGTACAACATTATACGTAATGGTACCACATGAAGTGAGATAGGAACGGAATTAAGTACCTCGTGGTGCGAGGATGATATACTAGTAGTCGCCTCTGATAGGAAGAAGGTTAAACTGTAACCGGAAACACATCTCTGTTTACCTTGATTTCAGGAAAAGCCTCACAAGTGCACGATGTGTTCCAAGTCTTTCCCGACCCCCGGAGACCTCCGCTCTCACATGTACGTCCACAACGGCTCATGGCCATTCAAGTGCGGTGTCTGTAACAGAGGATTCAGCAAGCAGACCAATCTCAAGAACCACCTGCTGCTGCATACAGGTAGGACCCCAGTTAACCCTGTTTTTCCTGCTGGAGGTAGTTCCAAAACGTTCATGCAGTTTGAGATTGCCGGTAAAGCTAGTAAGATGAGGGGCCGATGGTAGAACAATATGCGCCCATGTAGTTCACTATTGCCGGTTTCGATAGTAGGAGAACGGATCTGAAGTGAAATCATCATAAGGTTATGAAGCTTTCTCATCTTTTTTTTATAAAACGATAATTCATATTACAAGTACTTTCAACGGAACGCATCCAGTGTGTGTGGTTAATGTCATTACAAAAAAAAATAATAATAAAAGTATGGAAACATATATATTAATAATAAGATTACTAATAATACAGCAATAATAGCAATAATATTTTGCGCATACACACACACACACACACACACACACACACACACACACACACACACACACACACACACACACACACACACACA
>JAUTBT010024246.1:0-20256 GCA_032361225.1 Lepetodrilus schrolli
TGATTAGTCTAAGGGACAAGTGATTCTCAGGCTTGTCATGTAATAGGTATTCAATTGTTGCTTGGGTTTGTCACATGACACATGGCCCAAGTATACATTCTACCTTATTGTATCAGTCTATCTACATGAGCTGGCTAGTAAATACCAAACCTATTTTGAGTTGGAGCTGCTACGAAAATATAATACACCGGGTAGAGTATTAACCTAGCCGGATCCTACCTGCGTCCCAGAGACGAGGGTAGATAATTAAACAAACGACCAAAACCAGTTGTGTTTACGGATGGGATCCCCATATCCCAACGGAAACGGCTCCAGAATAAAGTCGTCCCAATCAACCCACAAGTATTGCGATATGTTCCCCGAGATCCCACAGTACCTCAGTTTCACTTTAATGGATACACTCGTATTTCTGGATAAGTGGCCGAAATAATTGCCAAGATTATCAGTATATTGTGCTTTTTAAGTAATTAGCTAAAATTGAGATATTATCCTGTTACCAACGACAATGGCTGTCAGCCGTAATGAAGTAATGTAGACTCGATAATTTAATTTAATATATTATTTCCAGGCGATTTCTTTCTAGTTATCGTACGAACGACTTACTAATTCCTACTAATAATCTCGTACGCGTTTACTACATTATGAACCGACGGTGACTTTAGACTATTGATATAGAAAGTTCGCCCCATATCGAAAGATATTTCCGTATTTTAAGCTCACGTGACATTTTGCCCACGGACTTCAAAATGGAAGATATTTCCATATTCTGGATGGAAGATATTTCCATATTGAGGTCGGTGGGCTCAATTTCGTAATTATTATGTAAATGAAAAGTAATGAAAATGACAATTAAACTAACCGTCTCCTGTTGTTTGAGTGATACTGTATACCCGATCTCATCCAATGATGACATTCGGCTATTGAGAACTTTCAGCGTTATAAAATCCAATTGTTTTACAGTTTTCTGTTTCAGCATGCAATGTTGTTTAAATTTAAAAAATGCTAACACTATGCATTTTGTTTGTTTTTCGCATAAACACGCACGCACGCACAATCCGTAATGGAAATGCTAAGGTGTCATTATTGACAATCTGTTTTATATACATTCTTCAACATTCGTCTTCATTGCCGCTACCTTTATAGAGTACACACCACCACTGATAATCCCATAGGCAACAATGTTTAAAATAGCATAACTGTAGTGCACGAGTGAGTCTAATAACTTATTGCAAGTTCACTTCCCAGTAGAATAGAAATCAATAATAAAAAAAACATACGTTCATCTGCTCGAATTTACCAGACAGGAAGTGACGTCAGGTCACTATACATCTGCACAGAATCTGCCCTGTTAAATTCAAGTAAGCTGTCATTTTATTCAGGCCTTACAAATGTAAGAAATTAGCACTCTTGTATACTTGTCAAATGAAGTGGAATTACCAGTTATAAGCAAGCATTGGCCAACAAATCACGTATATTCTGAACTGACTAATTACGACAAATTGTCCTAATAACAAATTCCAATGTTTTAGCGCCTTATCACCCATGTCGCATACAATGGCACAATACACCGACATAGAGCATACCAGAACGTGTATACCGCTTACGAAGACAATGGTGATCAGTCCTCGATTTATTCGTGTGTGGCCAGCTTGTTTGACGAGGATCTGACCAGCCATTATATAGGGAAGACTACTAGCGGGTTACATAACAATTGATTAGAACCATCATCACTTCTCTGTCTCTGATCGATCGACGTGGCACGTTGGGCGAAAGTTGTATAACCATGACGTTATAATTATCTCTGGCGGAGTGTGGTTCTACTGATGTATATATAACGTCAATTTTATTGTGGAATTAATGTTAGTTAAATATACCCCTGTGATAGTAACATTACTGACCGCTGCCCAAGCATGTTGCAACTGGCAATTCAGTACGCCATATAACGTTGATTTGATTACGGAACTAATGTTAGTTAAACATACCCCTTTGATAGTAGGGAAATAGCAGGAAATCGGTTTGCGCACGCGTCGAGTCCATTCGCATCATACTTTGGGTGTTCCTACATTTTCCTACAAAACACTACGGGTACTATATAGTACTACATATGCTGGCTGGACGGCTTCCGTAGCACTACATAGTACTACGTAGAGATAAGTAGAGCAGCATGAACGCACCCCTGGTAACCTCTGTGTCCTCATAGTAATAGTTAAGGTTGAAGACCTAACTTAACCTCTCTTGTCTCTTGTGTATCAATTGGCGTTATAAAGCTGACTTCATCATCTGCGGCATAGTGATTGATTGTTTATTAGTGCTACGCTTTTGTTAGAGCCATGATGTGAGTAAACATAGCTTGAAAGTGGCTTTAAACCCCACATCAACCAACTAATCTTATTGACAGTCTTCTGAGGCATGATGATGCGGAGCGATGATGGCTTATCAGCTAACACGCGATTATATGTGACTATCACGAATATGGAGTATATAAAAATGGCATTTCCATAGGTTTTGGTGTATTGGGTTTATGAAGAACATGCATTTTCTAAATAGAGTTGTTCTTTAAAAGAACATATAATTAAAAATAGCATACGAGCAATTGTATAGCTTTACATCCATTTGTACAGAAAGGCCTAATTATTCATATAAACAGAAAAAGAGAAGGTGTCAATCGAGTCAGATTTTGGCAAAACGTTGTGGAAGACAAGCAGTGAAAATCAACAACTGTACATTGATAATACATACACCTTCCTGTCATACAGGTGTAGTGATATAAATTTAGATTGTAATTAACCTGCGTGGAACCTACTTCATCTGGAACACAATACCATACATATTACTTAACATACAAAGATACCAGGGCACAGACAATGGAACGTATGCAAAACCTACTTTTTCTACGGACTAATTTGCCACCGTTGACAATGAGAAACTGCTATGCCCCCTTAACGTCATAATCATAATCACGTGCGTTGACGGTTGAATTGCATAAACAAATATCACCCTTGAACATATATCAATGGTAGATTGATAACCGCGACTGCCGCATTCATGAATATATGAATAAGAACATTTCATTTATGCCGACTAATATCGGCCATCACATCTGGTTAACCTTCGCGAATAAACACCGCAATGAACTATGACGAAGGTCAAGGTTACATTAAGAAAACAATGCGAGTGTACTAACACGGACAACGTGCCTCCATCTCCGATAAAGTGTATCAGCATGAATATTTCACAATTTGTAGCAAACTGACCGATTACTCACTCCAGCGAATACGAATTAACTTAATACTCCTGAAAAATTGAAGTCTATTGTGGTATATTTCGTTTAAGTGTTGGTCCATTTGTTTACTGTAACAAATGAAATTAAGATAGAAAGATAGATAGATAAATAAATAGATATATGGATGGATGGATGGATGGACGGATGGATGGATGATGGATAGATAGACAGATGGATAGATGGATTATTTTACTAGTGTTACACAATTCTCCCCCCCCTCTCTCTCTCTCTCTCTCTCTCTCTCTCTAGGCAGAGGGATTTTATTAACAATGCTGAATAAAGTTTACATACTATACAAAAAAAACAAGGCAAATGGTAGGAAAATACCGATAATTTTGTATTCTATTTTCATGCAAAAGTAACGTTCCTCACATTTAACCAGTAGGAGACTACCAAACCGTGGCTGTCTATATTTGACAAACATGGACGTCATATGAATCTTCATTAAGTGATTATGTAAATCTTCATTAAGTGATTATGTAAATCTTCATTAAATGATATATGGACCTTTGGTTATTTTGTCATAGGCGTGCATCTGTCTAGACACCGGCAGAACACTTGTTAATCTGATAAAACCGTAAATTTCCGGACTTTTATCAGGTAGTAGACGTTTGTCGCATACACTATTACATTATCACTCACGATACAATTGATAGGGAATACTTATAGGGAAAATAAATGTCCCCAGTGAAATTAATATTGAGTGTTACGTCGGATCTGGCCTCTGTTCCACAGAACGATCGTGGCGCTACGAGACTCGTAATTCCATGTAGGAGACGTATGACTCTCATAGCGCTACAGTATAAGGGTTGACATTCATGCACGTGCGTTACATATCGCGACGTCATACATTTATTATTATTATTATTGTTGTTACTATCTCCTTAACCATGAATATGATTGAATGGGTTTTCGAATAATGTAGTTAAATATAATACGATGCTTCAATAAACCAAACTGCAGAAATAGAATTTCATGCTATAAATACTCTCTTGGAAAATAATGTATATATAAACCCAATTTATCACCAAATACTGGCTACCACAGGAGATAACGTCAATAGGACAACAATGTTATTCTACAGGTGATAACGCTTTTCGAAATCACTGATTGGTTATGAATTACTCATTTGCATATGTTATCTACTGAGGACAAAAAATCACCAGATCAGCTGTTTACTTGACTCAAGTATTTGATTGTTCAACCATTGTGACGTCATCGCTACAATTGTGATGTCATAGCATTGCCATGACAGTGCAAATGCGCAGCAGCCTAAAGATTTGACTTAACAGTAAATGTGGAATTTTTCTTCTTTAATGACTTTAAAATGATATTTGGTGATATCAAATATATCAACACTTGGATTTAATAACTATCACGACTCGTGTTGATATATTTGATATTCCAAGACACTTGCGTGAGATTCTGTATTTATTCAAAATTCGTGGTGGATTTCTAATGTAGAATAACTTTTCGATAATCAACAATGTTGATTTTGTAAAAAGTGATATTCGTCGATTGTGACGTCGTTGGTAGACAATGACTTTAACGTCAGGACTTAGGACGAATGCTCAACAGAGCACTTGGGTCGTCTCTTCATTTCAAGACGTTTTTCATGTTTGATTCCAATAAAATGCTTCTGTTGGATAATTAGAATAACCCACTAGATACGAGTGATTACGTAAAATATTTCCCTCGTGAAATTAATTTATAAAGTTCCTCGCAGAAGTTCGGCACTGTGAACATGAAGTTCACTCGGGACATATTTTCCGTAATCACACGTATTTCGTGGGTTATTCTCTAATTATTAAATACATCAATATAAATATATTAATGGCATATAGTCTAACGCCTAGTGTAGATTTCCATAGTGTTAAGGTCTTCAAGTAATTCGTTAAATAGCCCGGACCTGTTAGCATGCTATTTTTTAAAGTGAAAAAGATGTAAACGTGAAACAATGGACATCCGACCTATGATTATATATCAACTTATTTGACGCACACGATGTTGCTCAGAAAAGGTGTAGCTACAATGGATTGTAAGTCAAAATCTCGGAACCCGCTACAAGTGTAAGTGTCATCGCTACAATACATGAAAATATGGTTAGCTAAAACTGTTGTAGCGATAAAAGTGCTCCATGCAACTAGACTTGCATTTGTAGCGGAGCCTGAAGATTTGTTCTGTGCAACAGGCCCCAGAACAGTTTTAGCTACATTTGATTGTAAGTCAATTCTTAGGGATCCGCTACAAGTTAAACACATTTACCGCTACAATACTTGAGAATCAGTTTAGCTTAACTATTGATACGATAGAGGTGTTTAGTCTTAAGAGAAAATAATGAACACGTGAAACAATGGACAGCTTACCTGTGATTACACAGCAACTTCTTCGATGTCCTAGCTCGCCGTCTACCACTACGGCACTGGAGGAAGCTGCACTGTTTGCAGATCGATATCAGGGTAATGAGCTGATCAACTAGAACCAAATGGATCAGTTACAGGTATCGCTAACTATATACAAACAGTTCCTCGCAGAACCGTAAGAGTGGGTGCGGGCGTTGGAGACAGGGATGGTTCAACTGCGATGTTCCGATTGACTATGGCCCACATTGCCACTGATAAATAATATAGTGAGTGGTCTTCAAGAAAAAGCAAGGAAACATACATGCACATGCGAATAGTTTTTGTCTAAGAATTGTTTTCCCGATTACAAAAATATATATTTTGTTATGTTGTTTTGGAAACATTGCCTTGAAATGTAAACAAGTTATTTAAAAATAACAAAAATAAATTATCATTATTATTTTGGAAAGCATTTGTAAAATAAAAATCAGCGACGTAGACAAATTAGTGCGATGTAGCAGCACCCGCTTGCCACAAGATATACTATTTCATATGTATTCATATTAATTAAATTGTTTTAATGAGTTGAATCCATGTAAACTGTGAGAAAATACTAAGCTAATGTTCGGAATTTAATAGCATTTATCGATGTAAAATACCGCGTAGTAGTACAAATAAAAGTTTACTGTTGGCAAGAACTCCGAATGTCTAACAGCGTAGACAGCTAGTGTGTGTGTGTGTGTTTTGTACGAGATGCACATCTGAAAACATGGAAATGTAAAATATTTAGCAAGCACTGTGACTATCATATATGTAAGATTACTGAATCAATAAACCGATCACAACTGCCCAACAGATAAATCAGTGTTTGTAGTTTTCAAGCGGGCAAATTGTGTACCCTGCCATCTCGTCTCAACGAGTCGAGGTGTTTCGTGGTGATGTTCAAACCGTACTCTGTGAATGCATAAGACTGCTGAAATCGCGAGGTACTGCAGTGTGTACTGACCACTGCACTGCAACTTGAATGTTGATGTTTCTGTGTCTATTTCTGCGTCCAGTAAATATAACTACGATCGGATTTAACGGTTCTTCTATCACATTTTCAACTTCGACCTGCAATATTACGCTCAGCAAATTAAACATAAGGGGAATAACTCTTACGGCCTTGAGAAAGTAGTCCATGATATTGCTAGAGTGACAGTTATATGACTGAGATAAAGGTATATCAGTCACTCTAGACGTGGCGATATATTATATCGCTATTCTACAGTGTGACGATATAAGGATTTCTCGTCACTGATATACTCCGTTTATACTGCCAAGTCTATAATACATACCTCACCCGACTCACAGTG
The DNA here is from genome assembly GCA_032361225.1 of Lepetodrilus schrolli. Taxonomy (NCBI): domain Eukaryota; kingdom Metazoa; phylum Mollusca; class Gastropoda; order Lepetellida; family Lepetodrilidae; genus Lepetodrilus; species Lepetodrilus schrolli. The sequence continues at coordinate 6,981 of JAUTBT010024246.1, forward strand.
CGTCGTAACAAATGGTGAGAATAATACTGGAAACGTGAATACGCAAGAGGTATTTATGAAGTTAGATTATTAGGCCCTTGGCTTATTTATTTGTGTGACATTACCGATATAATATGAACAGGGCATAGGGAGAATCGCATGCGGTTAATATGCAATTACTCACATCCAATGTGAAGGTGGTGGAAACCACGTATAAATAGTGAGTTCTACTCGATGTGAATGTTCATGTTTAGCCCTCTCCACGCTGAAGGCAACCGGAGATGCCTGTGCCTAATGCACCAGGGAGAGGGTTAACGGGTATTTCTGTTAGATGTCAATTTACCAAAGATATATAACATTATTATGCATTTGTGATTCAAACACGCGATATAGATGCTCAATATTTTATAGTGTACGATTCACAAATGTTTATATTATATATTTAATTTGTTGAAGTGTCAGTAAATTCATATATAAAAAACACACGTAAAATATTAATATTCACATCCACAAATATTCTCAATTAAAGCCATACGCCATCTTGGATGCGAGTAACTACAGTTTCGCGCATGCGCTTCTCCCTTGTGAATATTATTGGAACATACGTTCCGCCTTGGAGATTCGTCAAAGGTTACATCTAATATCGATTAAATGGGTTCTTAGCTAGTAAAGACGGTATAACCCAAATTAGCTACACGCACCTTGCACTATGCAAAAAAGCAATTATATACTAGATACCTTTCTAGAATCGATTTCGTGCACACTACACTGATTAACGATATTTAGCGTCCTAAACGATAAGTGTTGGATTTGGTGCATTTAAACCACCAACATGAATGGTCGTCGGGTTTAATTAGTACGGTGGTAGATCGTCGGATTTCGGAGGTCCCGAGTTCGGACAAATCTTTTGTCCCGTATAATAATGTACGGTATACTACTTTCTAATGAATTGAAAGTCATTTTATTGGTGTGTATCACGCCATTCTCGTGCAATCGTGTCTCTATACGTACTTTGATGTCATCCAACTATTTAAAATTAAATATTCCGAAAGGTCATCGGTAGAAACACCATACATTCTAAAAGTGGGAATATCTTGAGGTATATCAAACGTGGCTTGTGTACGTAGTAACTAGTATGATCTCTATATCACCATGTTCGATTTCTGAAAAATATCATTATGTTTTGTTCATTATTGTTCTGTTCGGCGTTGAGAATGACAGAAACAATTACACCTTGATTAAATTTTAATTAGATTGCTCTTATTTATATATTAGTTGATAGTAGATCTAAAATTAGAATTCATTTGATTTTACTTGTATGCATTGGAAACAAAAAATATATATCTTTGTATTTCAGCAGAGCAGAGCTTTTACTAAAATGTATCTCCCATCCAACCTCAACCAAACTTGTTTGACCCTGTGACAGTCCTCTGTATATGTCATCTAAAAGCTGAGAACATGGGAAATCTCCATTCTGAGAACGCCATTTTTATAAATCCAAGATGGCCGCCATAATGACATTTGCTAAAATGACAGCATTGGTTTTCTGGCTTGGTTTGTTAATACGTAGTTTGCAAAATTGTATAGGTTTACTTGAAACCTAATAGTCTTAACAATTCTATTCTGCGCCTTACAACGAGACGGAGAGCAGTTTACAATAAAGTTCTGCCGCTCAAATCATTCGATCACCCTTTGACAGTGACGGTAATTTTCGAATGAATAATAGATAATAGCAGTATATGGCTTACAGAGCTCCCACTGTTAGCAGTTTCACTCATGATCAATGCTTTTGAGCCATTGTGTCTGGGTAATTTGTTTGCGGTGACACAGCGCCGCCGAGAATAGAAATACAGTAAATATATACCATCTCATTTCTTGGTGCAAGATGTCAGATCTCCTCAAATGCATCTGTATTAATTTATTTTTAAATGCTTATTCGTTACAATTATTTGTTTAAATACTTGCTTGTGTCGTACATTATTTATGGTGTATAGATGAATGGGGTCAATTTCATACAGTCGTTGAAGGCTTAATGATCCCAAATGAACATCTAATTCTAACGTCTTTATACTGTATATCCATACATTAATGCAAGGTTAAAATGAATGCGAAAAATGCGAGGCAATATTGATGGGCAACTATCTTTATTCATCGGAAACAAAACAATTTTATTTCTTTGACACCGCATTTTAGCCTCGTAACCGCCTTTCGCATTAAATTGGTCTCGCACATCAGGAACTATAGTCGTATTCATTGAAATAGAGCCCGTGTTTATTTTCAATTGATAAATGACAAAGGTGGCAGAGCCGAGTTCGTTTTATGTTTTCATAAAATCAGACCAAAACCCCAGCAGATTCTGGGTTTTTTGGTGGTAATTCTGGTTATGTATCATCCCCATAATGTGCAATGGCGTTTTACAGTGTTTTAACATTTCCACTGTATACATTTCATTGTTGCTGTTTTGATTACTACGTCACGAAATCATTAGCATATTACCCACACGCCTCTGTGAACGATTTCGACCGGGTGACTATACTCTGTATCTGAAATCGGTGTCCATCTAAATGAACATCTATATATTACATGCAGCTAGCACCTTTAGCTTTTATGTAAACTATACAAAACAGGTGTATCATATATACTAGAACATAAAATAGTATATATTACGGAGAGCAGTCGATGGCTTACAAACACAATAAATAGTTAAGTGCACATCACTGATACAATGCCATAGTTAATATGTAAATGAACAAATGTTTATTATTACTACAGAAGCGTACCTAAATGTTTTCAGATACAGAGTATTGTGACCTGGTAAAAATCTCCCACGTTCACAGAGGCATGTGGGTAATATGCTAATGATTTCGTGACGTAGAAAACCCAAACAGCAACAATGAAATTTATTTAGTGGAAATGTTGGAAACACTGTTAAATCGTCAATACACATGTTGCAAGGTACATAACCAGAATCTACTGGGTTTTGGTTCGCTGTCACGAAAACATAAAGCAAACTCGGCTCTGACACCCGTGTAATTTATTAATTGAAAATAACACGGACTATTTAAATGAACACGATAATAATATAAAACTGTTCTCGCATTAATTTCAAGTCGCATTTTAGCCTCGTAATAGGCATTCGCAGTAATTAAATTAAGATTGCATTAAATTCAGGATCTACAGTATGTAGCGAAGCTTTATCACTGTCATCCTCGAAAGAACGGTCATTTTGAATACTTAACGCCCGTTTAGTAGTCACAGTGGCCTGTGTTTAGAGGACGTATCAGTGGTGGCGGCTTGTTCCACATGATGACCTCTGTACTACGATATGGGCTACGTTCTTGTTCCACAGGATGACCTCTCTACTACGATATGGGCTACTTTATCGTTACACAGGATGACCTCTGTACTACGATATGGGCTACTTTATCGTTCCACAGGATGACCTCCGTACTACGATATGGGCTACTTTATCGTTCCACAGGATGACCTCTGTACTACGATATGGGCTACGTTCTTGTTCCACATGACCTCTGTACTACGATATGGGCTACTTTCTCGTTCCACAGGATGACCTCTGTACTACGATATGGACTACTTTATCGTTCCACAGGATGACCTCTGTACTACGATATGGACTACTTTCTCGTTCCACAGAATGACCTCTGTACTACGATATGGGCTACGTTCTTGTTCCACAGGATGACCTCTTTACTACGATATGAACTACTTTCTCGTTCCACAGGATGACCTCTGTACTACGATATGGACTACTTTCTCGTTCCACAGGATGACCTCTGTACTACGATATGGGCTACTATCTCGTTCCACAGGATGACCTCTGTACTACGATATGGACTACTGTCTCGTTGCACAGGATGACCTCTGTACTACCACATGGGCTACGTTCTCGTTCTCGATGTTGGTGGCGACTGGCCAGGCTACATCTTCTTTCATTGAACTCTTTAACATAATATATCTTGTTATGCAGTAATCTTGGAAAATTCTCATTACACTTGCTGCAGAGAGCAGTTACTAAACCTGCATATGTACATCATTTCGTGCTCATGTGATTGTAAAATAATAATAGCGACAATTTAGTATGTACCAATGTTTACTTAGGGTTTATTTGACATTTATAACGATGATAAGTTAAGCACACACAATCAGCACCAACCGTGGCATGGTGGTCTCATGTAATGATAGGTAAAACGACATACATTGCACGCTGGCAAGATATGTCATATATATAAAATATTGTTCAGTCATAAACCATCCATGTGCGCGCACCGCCATAGCGGGTTTACCTGACCCAAAGATCCCGATTGATGTTTCACGTATTACCAAAATCGTCCTGAAAACCTTAAGGAAGCAGTCAGATATACTAAGCACACAAAATAAAGGAACCCTATTCAGGAACACGACTGATATGGGGTGGGATTACACACAATCTGAGATCAAATTTGGCTAGCATCCATGGCAACTTCACAGGTTAGCGATACGTTGGTGAAATATAAACACCCGTTGTTGTTCCCGTGGCTCAAAGAACAGGATGAAAATTCGTCTTTCAAGATGACAATGCTCATCACCAATAGTCGCGCGTTGCAGTTAACTTAAAGGACCAGGAACGCATTACTTTACTCACCTGGGCTACCCAATCACTAGATCTCTCACCTATTGAACATTTGTTGGATGTTTTGGGGATAGTTAACTCACCACAGCCTAGTCAATATCAGTGACCTGTTTACTGCACTACAAGAGGAATGGCGGCGCATCCCAAGGGCGACAATCCGTCGTTTAATTTCGAGTCTGTCTGTCAAATGTCGTGCTCCACGTGGTGGTGACACCAGATATTGACGGAAATATTGAGATTTCAATACAGCAACATTTCAATCGGGGTTCCTTTAAATTTTGTGCTTTGCATACAGACATATGCCCACGATGGTTTTTAAAGACATCGTATTGCATGAATTCAGTCACTGCCTATCCATAGATAAACACATTGCCGTCAACATTTGTGGGAACGATGATATTGACATTTTAATACAATTGCTTTCAAGTGCGGACACATAAAGTGGCATATGTCAAAACTGAGCAAAGTAATTGTAAATCGAATTTCAAATGCATGCGAGAAAACGCATGGGCAATGCTATTGTGCCTATTTTGCACGTACATGCACGTACGTGTATCTTTGGGCTGCGTAACGGAAGCTCTTGTAAGTTGTCTCTCTATGTGTTCCCTTATTTTTTGACGGTAGTATATATGACGTACATGGTGATGCAATGATGAAGACACCGTACAGTCCTGTGTACACAGTATCAATGTTCATGTGGATAATATGTTCTATGAATGAAATCAATGTAGCAATTGTCCACTGTTGAAGGGATTGCTCATTATTTATAACCGCTTTTATAATCCTGTTAGTTTAAATACAGCCCCTGTTTTTTTCTCTCCAATTAATACATTATACAAGTGTCAGAGCCAAACTTGCTACTGAGGTTTTGGTCCGTTTTCTCGAAAAATTAAAGCAAACTCGGCTCTGCTACCTGTGTCATTTATCAATTGAAAAAAATACGGGCTCTATTTAACCCTCTCACTGCTGGAGGCAACCGGATATGCCCTAAAGAGCAGTGCTTGTGTCTAATCCAGCAGGAAGAGGGCTAAATGGACACGACTATAGTTCAGCTATCACTCTACGACGGCTATGCATGTACGAACGTTTGAGACATCATGCGAAAGAAGAGCTCATTAATTAAGCGATCCCTTAATATTTATGACATCATCTTGATTGAAACGTTCGTTAATTAATTTAAGACCGTTTTTAATTAGTCTCGCTCTTCAGCTAATTATGAAGGTTCGTGACATCATCTGAACGTGGTAGCAGCGAGGTAGGGTTTCCCGAAGGTGGTGAAGCCACTGTTGGCCGGATAGACCTCGTCTTGGTACACGACTTCCGGTCTTGCGTACTGGTTCCCCGTCGGGGCGATCTCCATGAAGTTCCCTCCGTAAGGTCCTACTTGAACTGGAGGAACCACTGAAAAACGTACAAAAGACATGGTAACCTATGAATAAGAAAGTAGAACCTAAGATTGGATGCATCCAATTATCTTTACTTTTGAATTATCCAATTATCTACACTATTTCTAGAAACAAACCTCTTGTTTTTTAACGAAAAGTCTTGGCAAATTGAACATTTGAGTATTGGCAGAAAAGCATGCTCAGTATGATTCCTTACGAGTAGGCTCTAATCATGTGTTGTTAACCTGCTTAACATTTAATCCTCAACTAAATCGGTGCCATAATGATATAACTATGAAACCAATATTCAGGCGGTAAATTTGAGGATGCGTCGTAAATACATCACTGTACACGTACATGTCTGTTACACAATCATAAACCAAACTTCCATGGCGATATACGTCTTAAGAAACTTCGTGTGTGACGTTTAGTTGCAAACCTTGAAAGTTATCTTGTGATCTTGAAAAGTACCCTCGGGCGGAGTCGAACGCGGACCTGTTGAGGGATTCCTGGTAGACGGTACTCCGTATCAAGGTATTCTTCTTGTAGCTCTCATACGAGGACCCTATACCGTTATAGCCGTACTGTCCGTAAGGATCTGCAGTAAACGCAGGATGTGTCCGACTTTCTGACCAATAGGATCCCGGATTGTGAGTCAGGTTCGTCGTGATTGGCACAGCTGGAAATGTCTGTGCATGCGCATGAGCGTCCGGATACGTCTGAACACGTGACGTGAATGCATTGTTGTGAGTGACGTAATCGGTGTAGGAGTTGAAGCCGATTTGAGGTAGGTATGACGGCCTCTCGTAAGCACCAGCGCTACTTCCGGTAAACGAAGTGTAGTGCTTTATGGGGGATAGCGGCAGAGAGGAAGGGGTGATTCCTTTCGTGACGTCTTCGTGCAGGGCGAAAGAAGTTTCCCTGGAAACGACGATGGGTGTAGGTCTACAGAACGCTGTGCCGTTGACTGCTTCGTATCCTGTTGGGTTACAGGGTCGATTCTCATCCGGATTGGTACTGGTTTCCGTCTCTGAAACGACGCGCCCTTTATTATATATATATATACTCTATAGTAATTATTCTAGAACGCTACTAATAACCATACTGTTGTCGTTTAAAAAATTATACGCTCTTTCTCCGTAAATTGGCTTTCATCCAGATACGTAACATCAGAATAATTTTTTCCCTTTTTCCACATCATGGAGTCTTACCACTGCTACTGTCATAATGACCGTCAGCCTGTTTCCGCTTCCTGCTTTTGGGCGAATTCTGTGATTTACTGCACGGGGTTCTTATTTTAGCATGGACCTGTATCTCTTCTGCAAGTAATAAAATAGAACACGTCGTTTATAGCTTAGTACAGTATTTTATGGTTAGTACAGTTGTACATAAACAAACAAAACGATTTACTAAATATGCTTATGTAAATATTTACAATTATAACAAATTTACATGTATGTCTCATTCTTAAATGATCCTTATTTCTTCTATCCTCATCTCTTATTTTCTTTCTCTTGGAACGGTTTTCATGTAAGATGTAATAACTTGTAACCTATCCATGTCGTCCTGAATAAAATATGTTTAAACTAAAGTACGTCCCAAATGAACAATTACAAGGTAACACCGCTACAAGTATTTAAAATATTTTTAAAAACATGCATTATGCTATGAGCACGCTTTCGAGATAACAGTGGATTTGGTACAATATAAATGCGCACATTACTATTATTATTATTTATTTGTTTATTATATTTATTTATTTTTATTATTGTTATTACTATTATTATTATTATTATTATTATTATTACTACTATATTTATTTGTTTATTATATTTATTTATTTTTATTATTGTTATTGTTATTACTATTCTTATTATTATATTTATTCCTAATGGTCAAACTAGCGGACTGTTGATCACAGACACTTTGAGCTTGTACAGGCTGGGTTCAAGGTCATGCCGGTGCATGTGAACTCTATATATATATGACGATATATATTTACGCATAGCACAGACGGCAGAAATTACGAGCCCCGCCACTCTGAAACCTATTAGCTGAGCTTCAACCTTCTGGTAATTATATGACACTTTACCTGCATTCTTCATGTGTACCTGCACGCACTTCTGCAGATGAAGATCACGTGAGAGCTCGTTTTGCGTCTCCATCACGAGAAACACGTACTCGTCCAGCATTATATGGATGAGGTGAAAGGAACCTGCCAATATGAGAAATGAATATATAATATACACTGGAGAGTGTGAGACCTGTATATATATTTGCATGAACTGCAATAATAAATAGAGATTAATACACGAGCTAGTGTGGCATATTGATTTTACCATACGAGTGATTCCAAAGACAATATTTTCATCGCTTTCGCTCGGAAAATATTAACTTTGGAATTACGAGTGGCGTAAAATCAATATGACACACTAGCGAGTGTGTTAATTTCTTTATCCAACAACATTTGAACGGAAATTAATACAACTCAAACGTATTCTCATGTGGAAGTCAAATAGGGACTGGCGGATGACGGCCTCGACCGTACCAACCAATTAAACCGTCTATCACGATGACAGGCGTGGGAAAATTGTGATGCAAACCATGGAACCAGCCAATGAAAATCGTTCCAGGTGTTATGCACTACTGTGCAAGATATGATATTTATGTCATGAGTTATCGTGAACCATATGTTGGATAACCCTTATTATATCATATTTACTCGATATATTTATCATAACTATATGATCGAGATAATTTACCAAATATGGTATCAATGCATTTGCTGCCAAACTATAGTATTCTCGCTTTCAACTTCAAACGCGAGAATGGTTGCCCACTACGGTTGTAACGATGCGTAGAATCGCACCGTGTGAGCGTACATGCGATGCGATTCGCAACGACCGAGATGGCATGACTAGAACAAGTTCTACTCGTACGACCAATCGAATTAGACTCGTATTACAACCGATCGACCCGTTTGAACACGCCTTAAGTTAGAAGGTACAGAACCGAATTCACACGTAAAATATACAACGTTGTAAGGACATACGCAGGAATTATCGCGTTTGAAGTCGAAAGTGGGAAAACTAAAAGAATGTATTGTTACGACGGTAAGAGTGAACTGGAAACTCGTTATATATCGTTTATTTAATAGATGTTTCTAATTCCTGCTATTAAGTAGACTTCCTCTTTGATTTTGGCAAGTTCGTGAATTTTGCAATTATTTTTAAGCATGGAGATAACTTATAAAGAAAAGAAGCACTATATTGTCATGGCTACCACTGGCCTGGGAACAACTGCAAAGCATTATCCAGATAGGAACACTATTTAGTGACATCAAACACACACACGTACACACATACGCACAAACACACACACACGCGCGAGCGCGCACACACACGCACGCATGTGTACCCTATTGCATTGTAGCGATTAATGAACATTTTGAAACATATCGGCAACTATTTATTTTTAATAATGCATTGTAATATTTCGTTGCGTCGACCGTAACCAACGTTAAGGATCCAATAATTTATCACGGAATTTAAAAGAACTAACACTGTTGCTGACTATATACCTAGTCTGACTGGAAGTACGTACCAAAGGTCGAAGCACTATTCAAGGTCAGGTCACGCATGATGAGAGACCCAATTAGCGCCCACTGTAGGAGGAAATCTGAACTTAGTGATTCTAGAGGTGTCTTCTGTTCTCGACAAGGCTGCCCCCAAAAAAGAATAAAGAACATCAATACTATGTATGATGATATTGTTGACGGGTACCAATTACAAATACTGCTGTTTATTCATAAAAATAATGATGATAATAATGAGAAGGAGAAGAAGAAGGAGAAGAATGAGAAGGAGGAGATGAAGAAAGAGAAGAATGAGAAGGAGAATGAGAAGGAGAAGAAGAATGAGAAGAATGAGAAGAATGAGAAGGAGGAGAAGAAGAAGAAGAAAATATAAGGAGAAGAAGAAAAATAAAAAGTAGAAGAAGAAGAAGAAAAATAGAAGAAGGAGAAGAAGGAGGAGGAGAAGAAGAAGGAGAATGAGGAGAAGAAGAAGAAGACGACGAAGAAGGAGAAGAAGAAGAAGAAGAAGGAGAAGGAGAAGAAAAAGAGAAGAAGTGAAGAAGGAGAAGGAGAAGAAGAAGGAGAAGAAGAAAAAGAGAAGAAAGAGAAGAAGAAGAAGGAGAAGAAGAAAAAGGAGAAGGATGAGAAGAAGAAGGAGAAGAAGAATGAGAAAAAGAAAGAGAAGAAGGAGAAGAAGAAGGAGAAGAAGGAGAAAAAGGAAAAGAACCAGAATGAGGAGAAGAAGAAGAAGAAGGAGAATGAAAAGAAGAAGAAGGAAATAAGAAGAAGAAGAAGAAGGAGGAGGAGGAGAAGGAAAAGAAGAAGGAGAAGAAAAAGAAGGAGAAGAAGAAGTGTTACGATATGAGTCACGTTATCATGAAAACGTACAGACTGAGTATAGAACGGCAACCCATACCAAAGTTATTGTTACTGCATTTTAGAACTGTATAAGTAAAGTGGACGTCAACACAAACCTGCAGCACACATATGTCTATGATGTTGTCCATCCACTCTGTATAGGCTTCCACGGGTGCTTGCTTCCCTAGCAAGGTCTGGAACTCATCAAGATCTGGAAATAAGGACTACAGTTACAGTAGGCTACATTGTGTGCATAACGAGTAATGTATGTAGGGACCCCAATGAAAACCGACGTCAGAAAAATAAGACATTGATTCTGCAGGCACCACGACACCATTACGACAGTTACATAGCAATATAGTATATAGTGAGTAACAGAAAATGTAACCTCGGCATCATAGATCAGCGTTATAAAACATAGAATCTTCAACACGTACGTGACATCGGAATTTGAGAAGAAAGTTAGTTAATTAATAGGAAGCAAAATTAAACTTAAGGTGATAGCTTCCTGCATCCTTCCTGTTCCCCAGATTACGAAACCTTTTGACTGCGATTTCATACAAGCGCTCAAATTATATATGCGTATTTGTAAACAGTTGAGCATAAAATCGTACACAAAAAGGTTTCGTAATCTCGGGGCCTGTTCTGTGATTACCTACATTCTATTATGGCGTCTCGGTTGAGCTGCGCCCTCCCAGGGTCATGAAAGCCAACCTGGCAGCAGATGCTCTCAAGGTCAAGGTCGGCGAGGTCCTCCTGCATGTCGCAGACACATTCGTGGTTCATGAGAACAGCTCGGGCGGTCTGGGGAAGGGAATTCTTATGGATATTATATTGTGAGGAATTAGTTCTGTTTTATTTAATGGGATATGAAGCGTTTGAAGACGCAATATCCTGGTGACTGTATTTAAAGGCATAACATAAATAGTCCAGAGGATAAGAGTCATATACTGGATAAATCGTGCACTTTGTGATAAAACCACCACATTTGGTAAACCTAGTCAGTAGACCATTACAAAAAGAATTGGATATAGTGCCATCGCTGCTTATTCCTGTTACCTAAAGCCCAACGCACATGGCAAAGAAAATTGTTTAGCTAAACAATAAACATGTTTTGTGTTTCGATAAACGTATACCCGGTAGCTGGTGACCGCGCACGTGCTAAGTAGCTAACGTACACGGCAAAAGAAATCACCGTAAACACGTTTTTGTTTAGCTATACACGTTTCTTTGCTTGTCGTGTGCACTGGGCTTTAGAGTTGCGCCATTTTGCACAGGAAAGCCAAGAGAATGATCTCAGCGCTAAGGGTAGTACTAGTAACTTGTTATATGGATGTATTACCGCAGTACAGATTCTCGTAGCGCCCGATCATTCCGCGGAACGTGACTGGATCACAACTCTAACCTATTTGCAGAAGTTCTGCTAGATGTATTGCTTTCATTCAATATATAACTTATACGGCCGAGAATGGGTACTCGGAAGGATGACATGGACATGCGAATGATAACATTGTAACTCCTTGAACGGCAGCTTGGGTTGCATACTCCCCAGGGAGTTGAGAAGGAATTGAGGGCACACCTTTCCAATGTCCGGGGTAATAATGTAGTGCGTTAGAGCGTGGATTTCGCGAAATATAAATGTTCACATTATTATTATTATTATTATTGTTTAAATTTCCCAAATGTCACGAATTCTACCACAGATTCACAATATTTCTCACAAATAAATTCAATTGTGGTGTAAGGATAGGATTGGAAAATAATTCAGTGTTGATCCTTTAATATGATATATACAGCGATGAACATTACCATGAACTGTGCATATAAATATTCGTAAATGTCGTCACATTATCAAATTACAGTGCTATGTTTACCACCTGGAGTTTATCTTACTTGTTTTGTCAAAATAGAAGCAGTAGCCAATACTAATATTTCCTTCTGTCATCATTAAGATGCTATGTTATAAAACTTACATGTCATTTAGGCTAATATAAATTGATATATACTATCAAATATCAAATTGACATTAAAGAGAACGATAAATACTATGCAAAAACAAACACTTTGATGTCACATATTATGAAACCGCACCCACAAACTCGTTTAACTCTCTCCCTGCTGAAGGCAACCGGAGATGCCATAAAGAGCTGTGCCTGTGCCTAATCCAGCAAGGCGAGGGTTAATATCAGCTAAGAGTAAATTATACATGGATAGATTGCCAGTAAAACGCCATAATTCCTAAGCAGCCTATCTCATCTCGAACACCGCCATATTGATTTAGAGGTCAACGGGCACTGCTAATACTTTACCTGCGCGAGATGAACAAACGCCACCTGTCGTCGAACACTGAGAACGAAGCTACGAACCACTGAAATGAGTGAAAGGAGAAATGATGAGATCCTAGATCCTAGATAGATAGTTATTGCCAAACATTTCTCATAAGCTCCCGGGACCGTGAGGATTAGCGGAATGCCATTTATTTAAGAGCAGACGACACTCGGCGCCATTGCTAAACATTCCATGGCGATATTTAACAGTTCAACCAGATTCGGGAATGTATATTGTTTATATAATTCACTATTTAAATTTTTTATTTTTTTTTAAAAATTGGGGTTTAAAGTCGCTTTCAAGATTCTTTCACTTATATCACGACTTGTCAGTTTTAGGGCAGAACGAATGTTGCAGTAGATCAAATATGCGAGCACCGGCTGGTACTGGAAATACTGTATTGATACTGGTACTGTATTGATACTGTACAGACAGCGTGTCCTAACACGACTTGTCAGTTTAAGGCAGGAGGAAACCCGCAACATCCGTAGCGCTGAATGTTGCAGTAAACCTGCGAGCACC
>JAUTBT010024257.1:0-20254 GCA_032361225.1 Lepetodrilus schrolli
TACTACTACTATTACTACTACTACTACTACTACTATTACTACTACTACTACTACTACTATTACTACTACTACTACTATTACTATTACTATTATTACTACTACTACTACTACTATTACTACTACTACTACCACCACGTACCACCACCACCAGTAGGCGACTATTAACTTTTAGCACTACAAAATATTTGGAAATAATTTCTCCCACTATAATACTACACAAAAGACTTTCCGATTACTAGTAGATCCCGGGGTATATATCATACAAAAGATAAACAAACATAAAAACAAACAAACGGTGGCACATATTATATCAAACCATTTCAATGTGTTTGCATCCGCTTTGCTGTTCTGTATGTTTCTTCGTTGTAAAAGTTCGTCTCTGGTGTTGATACGCTTGGCACTCAGGAATTCTAGATATGCGGAATTTCCCCATTTACTGTTTACAATCTACAGAGTCTGTTAACCATTGATATTATATGTACGCACATCCGCGATTCAGAATTCCAGAGTTTTAACGTTTGTAGTTGTACCCCAACCCCCTAGTTTTTCTTAGTGGTCTGCAACGAGATCTGGCACGCACGTCTTCTGTCATATATAAGACACGTGACGTGGGAGTGGAGAGAGGTGTAACAGGAAGTGCGAGTTAACGTTATGTAATGTGAATGTACGTTTAAGCTTTCAGGGGGCTTATTCTATAAACGTTCTTACGATAGTATGACAATCTTAAAGATTCGTACAGTATGGCTATATATGGAAATGTTACGCACATTCTTCAGCTAAGAAGGTCGTAAGAACGTTTCGGGAATATGCCCCCCAGGTCTGCGTTTAACGAAGCGGGCGTAGTGGCTACTTCAGCCCAGGCCTAAACCAGAGCGTACGCCGTGCTTTTACTATAGCAGGAAGTGACGCATAGGCTACCTCGATTTACGCCTGCGTAGGCCTACTGGGACGACCCTTTCGTGAATATCGTTTCGTTTCGTGAATTTCGTAGGGTATCGTTTCTCGAAACTCTCGTATCTACTACGTACGATACTATATAGCGCGCTCGTAGCGATCTCGATATAAGGCGAGAGCGCTATGGTTTCATGACATAGCGGATTTGAGAGCGTCGAGAAACGATAGGGCCCAGACCAGTATTTCGCATTCTTCTCTGATGGTGTTCTGCAAGGTAAAAGTAGGATTGTTATCGAGTACACCGCCTATACTGTATTTACAGAGTTTGTAGGTATTCTATACTGCTGAAAATATCTGAAGGCATTTGCTACTCTGTAGTACAGAGAGTGCATATATATATATACACAGTTAAACTTTCTACTTTACAATTAGACATAATATGCGTTGCCGTGCTCTACCAACATTCCAAGAAATATTTCCGTTGATATACACAAACGGAATAGTGTCTGTAAACGTTCTTAATAGAATATGATGCTCTACCTACTACATAGTTGTGAGATATGTGTCTCTGTGTGTGTGTGTGTGTGTGTGTGTGTGTGTGTGTGTGTGTGTGCCTCTGTGTGTGTGTGTGTGTGTGTCTGTCTATGTGCCTCTCTGTGTGTGTGTGTGTGTGTGTCTGTCTGTCTGTGTGCCTCTGTGTGTGTGTGTGAGTGTGTCTGTCTGTCTGTGTGCCTCTGTGTGTGTATGTGTGTGTGTGTGTGTCTGTCTGTGTGCCTCTGTGTATGTGTGTGTGTGTGTGTGTGGTATGCGTTGATTGGCAAAGATTACTAAAATAATATAAATTGTGAAAATCTTATCAATAGGTGCCAATTAAGTTGTACTGCCAAACTATTTCTTTACCACAGTAAGAAATTGGTATACATTCAGATTTTTACGTAGATAAGTACGTCATGTTTTCAGCGTAGATAATTAAGCTGACTACAAGACCGTCTGATTGACATGATACAACGAGTTCAAAATTCTTCTACTAGGCTACTAGAGTAGTGACCCTGAAAAAGAAATTTGATTACACCAGCCCAGTTCTCATGGAGCTTCATTGGATACCAATACGCCAACGCATTGAATACAAAATTGTTGTACTGATTTTCAAGTGCATACACGATCTTGCACCAGTCTATTTGAGGGAAGGATATACAGAAGTACTCGCCCAATCGCGCCTTACGGTCATGTGATCAATATCTTCTGACAACCGAGCCTGGACGTACCAAGCCATACAGTGATCGTTCAATCGAGTCATCTGGTCCATACCTATGGAATAACATACCTCTCCATTTACGATCACGGCTTTTAAATCCTTACCTTTAAAGCCTTACTTAAAGGCATATAATCACAGATTAAATTGTCGTTTTGGACCGAATTGGAATACATATACTCGCTTTTGTACCTCCAAATATCTTTTCTCCGCTGTATGATACGTAAAATTCCATTGCAATGTATATTTCCAGAAAACCCGAGTAGTCTAATAGACTAAAGGGGATAATATAACTCTAATGATTGAACATGGTCAAAATAACCGTTCACGATTACTGGTACCACTAAAGCTACATAACTAAACACATTAAATGATAAAATACGAAACTATTGAAAACCAGTGGGATATGCGGAAAATATAGCTGATTATCCAATATACTTGTGTAGACGCATCAAATGTACATACTTTTATGTAAAAATACGTTTGGTCATGAGATATATAAACAAACCCGTGATTGTATGCCTTTAAGACTCACCTGTTCATTGCTGCGTTAAACTAATCATGAGACTGTTACGAAACTGGATTTAGGTGCTATACAAGTGTATACTAGTATTATTATTTATTACAATTAATTATAATTGCATACTTTGGGTAAAAACGGGCGCCATTTTATTGTGAACAAACGGGAAACATAGGGATGGAATTCTCGCATAAAATTGTCAGAGTGTTTACTCACCATTGTAGGTGTAATTAATTAGGGGAAAATATACTATTTCTAGATCTAAAAGGTGTTTTTTTTAAATAGAATCGGGGAATTAGATAGTTGTATCAGATTATAACCCCAGTTTTAGACATTTAACTAATGCAAAAATGACAATGCCACTTAAGAATATATTCAAGTTTTATAATATTCGAGCTAGATCCGGAAACGGAAGTCTTGGTTCGCACCGCACTCGACAGACACGGTGGTGTATTGACGGAACAGAATGAAATCGTATTCATTAGATGGCCGTTATTAGATGAAGTGCATTGGCCGCGTCTTAATTACTAATCGTACTGCGGTCTTCAGCTACGAGATGCTACAGGACGTGCTGGGAGCACGCACGCACGCATGTGTGCATATTATGACTGTAAATCATGGATGCTGCATCATATTGTAAGTGTGAAGTTGATACATTTAGTGGTGGTGGTTGAGTGTGTGTGTGTGTGTGTGTGTGTATATATATATATATGTGTGTGTATGTGTGTGTATGTGTGTGTGTGTGTGCAGCAGCGAATCCACGGGGTCACCTATGCCCTGTGCATTGCCCAAATATATTTGTTTAATATACAATCATAATTAATATGTGTATTCCTACTGAATAATAAGACACACATGTGTGCCGAGTCAATATCCATTACATAATATGTTAGCATTCTAACCGTTGTACTAGCTGAAAACGGGTTGGTTTCGTTTGCTGTGTTCGCGCATATTTTTAACGCACTGAACAGCACACATGAATAAAACAACTATCAATTCCACCATTATTCTAGTATATTAACGATACTGATTGATCATTTAAAATGAATTAATTATATCTATTTAGAAGTGAATAATCTAGTACCTAATCAGTGCAAACATGACAATTTCTCTCTAGATAACAGGAAACAGCCTCTACACGTATAGTCTTCGCAATTTCCTTGATAAATCCTCCAGACCCCAATCATAGGAATTTTATTTTCTCTTGATGGTTTGACTATACCAATGCAAAAAAAAGGAGGCACTTTCTTTATGCAGGCATCAGGAAATCACAAGTCATTATGCCTACATTTAAGTCCGGATTGTAGCGCAGTGGGTTTTTTTCTCTCTCCATATATACCAGGAAATCGTACTTTGTTATGTCTGCATTTAAAAGGTTTCTGGAGCATACCACCCAAAACCAACTGGATAACGGGTGCGAACGAAATGTTCATTATTGTTCATTATGCTTATATTTCAAAATGTTCGGTGCTAAAACTCCGGTGCTAAAATCCGTCAATATCACTACAGGTGCCATGAAATCGCATTTTATAATACCCACATTTCGAAATTTCGGAAGCATATCTTCCAGACAACACTAGATATCAGTTATTGTTTTTATAGATACCAGGAAATGGTACTTTGTTATGCCTACATTTCGAAATTTGGGGGAGCATGCCACCCTAATAGATAACAGGTGCTAAACATTTTCAGTTTTGTTCTGTAGATACAAGGAAATCGTAGTTCATTATGTTTATACTAATCATTTTGCGAGAGCGTGGGGCATGCGGAAAATATAGCGTGATGCCCAATATACTTGTGTAGACCATTCAAATGTACATACTTTCAGGTAAAATACGTTTGACCATGAAATATGTCGACAAACCTCGATTGTGTGCCTTTAATTCGATGGCGATGTATATACTTTATGTTCGCGCCAATTTATTTTTTCCGTCGTGTGAAAAATGCAAGACCCAAATGATACGCATGGCACCTTTGCTTTACGAGTCAAATCAGCGACAGCAATATGGTCACTGTATGAGAAAATGACAAATAGTATAAATTCATATTTTTAATAGTATAGAATCTGATATATCATGTTATTATGTTGTATTATTGTTGTAATATTGTTTGCGTAAATATCATATTGTGCTATAGTTGAATTTGATCCCTGAAATATTATATTCTTCTTCTAAATAATCAACACCAACAGCTTTCTGGTAGCACCAACTATAAGTATAGATAATCAGACAGCTTTGAAAATAAAGTTGACCCGAATCTAATGTAGAAATCTATGCTTAGCATACACCAATCGGTCCATCATTTCTCTTTCAAGTTGGCCCGAATCAATTTAAGAGCGGTAATTTGATGAATCCCAATGACTTCAAATCATCCACGGAGGACTATGTTTAAGCAGGTCAATTGAGAGCAAAAGGAGTCTAACTGCAGTAGCTCAAGAGGACCGTAGGATGGTAATCAACCCATCACAGCCAAATAATTCCGCTGTACAAGTTGCAATGTTACTATGCGTCTCTAGGTTATTCCAGGCCGACCCCGTAATTGTTGTAGAAGTACCGTTAGTTGTTTTGGAACGCTCTCACGAAGCCGTATTGAGCTTGACGTGGCCATGCGGCTGTTTATAACACAGACATACAGAGCAGAGCAGATTATATAGTATATCAGAGAGGTCGGTCCTATCAGACAGATAGATAGAAAGACAAACACACACACAGGTACACACACACGTACACACACACGTACACACACACATATATACACACAAACACACACACGTACACACACACATAAACACACACATACACACAAACACACACAAACACACACACACACACACGTACACACACACACACACACACATAGACACAAACACACACACACACACACACTGTAAAAAAAACCGTTTAGAGTGTGTAGACTTAAACAGTCGTCGGTTATTACGAATTATACGTTATTAAGTAGTATCGAGTAGTATTGAGTGTTTAAATGCTAAACACTCATTGGTGTTTAGAATCTAAACTTCAAGACTATTTACTATTTACTTAGAAATAAGACAATAATTATTAATTAGACACTTGACTGATAAGAGGATGTTGGTCCAGACAATGTAAACTTTATGCATAAAATAATGAAGTTTCATTTGTGCCAGTGATCTACAACACGTACAAGTGTTTGTTGGCAATGTAGAATCTATTCTATTTACAAGTATCTGATAACCCTGAATGAAGTAATTGACATTTTCGGAAAACTACAATGAATCATCTTAGGTGCGTAGACGGAAGTTCAAGGAATCGATGCAGGTTCAGGGTTATCAATTCATTTCAATTATTTATTACTTTATTACTGCGATTATACATACAACATACATGTATATATTAATTACAATTACTGGTGGCAGGTAGGGTACATATAATATAATACAGTATATAGCTAATTATTTCTATCTGTGGATAATAGTTGGCGCCTTAATTGTAAGGCTTTGTGAATAAATACTTGTAAATTTGACAACACATATTTGTTTTGAGTTGACATAAGTATAGCAAACATGTGTAGAGAGCACCGAGTTACATACCTGTTAGGAATGCATTGTTTTCTAAGTCCTGTATACGATGGACAGATCAAGATCAAATCAAACTCATCCTCTACAACGTGGAGATTACATAAGACGCATATGCGTTTACTTCTAATGACACCAGAATAACGTCCTTGTTCTACTGCTAGATGAGCCATACCGGTTCTAACTTTAGCCAGTTCCCTTCTATTTGATGCAAATAGATTATCAGTGACATACAATTCAGGCTCTAAACTAAATTTACAGGATTTGTACAAATCATACCTACTATTGGTTTGGAAAGAGTTTAACCATTCTTGGCATAATACATCCTTGACGCTTTGCTTAAATTCTAGCATAAATAGTTATACATTGCCCACATCTTGAAAAATCCAAGCATAACCAAATCCAAAACTGAACAAAACATTCTTGATTGATGTAGCCCATGTATTACGTTGGGCACTATCCAAAGAGTACAACATTGCATATGCCTTCCGTGGGTATCGTTTGGGTGAAATGTGTATAAGCTTAGTCCAAAACTTAATACATCTTATAAATGAATTATAATAAACTACATATCTACCACAATCCCATAGAAGCATAGCATTAGGTGTATGTTTACTAATACCGAGATAGCGTTTACATGCAATAAGTTGAACTCTTTCTAAACATCCAAACCTTGGATATCTCCATATGTCTGAGCCGTACAATAAAATTGGCATTATTTGCGTATCAAATATCTTAAAATATACATTTACCATACTGGTAAATAATTTTTAATATTTCAAACAATGCTCTTTACAGTGTTTTTACAAGATTGTGCAAGACTTAGCTGGCTTGTAAGCACTACATATCCAGTATATAACCACTTTTCGGCAGAAGCTAGTTTCCTACCTCGTTCAGGGTTATCAGAGGCCTTAATGTTAAGAACTGCACCCACGGGGAGCAGGAAGTGGTACCATTACCTACAGAGCTTAAAAATAAAATAGATATGAACATTTAAATGTCAGTGAGTGTTGAGGGAACATCAAGTGTCCTCCCTTGTTATATAGTCTGGCGGGTAATGTTACAAACACCTGTTTGGTACCGTTACTCAAAAACTATTCAACGCAGGTCACTTAAATTTGGTACACTGAGTAAATGAGTATACTATACCAATTCTAAAATTACAACTTTGTAGATTGATGAATAACAATTTTGTCTATGTATTACTATTTCACTTCACACTTTTGCTAACTATGTGGAGGGGTGCCGGTCAGTTATGGAACAGCAATTTACATATTCGAACACCAATGACAATCGGCCACATGAGATTAATCAATCAATAATACTGGTTATCTCAAAAGATTTTTTTTAAATCAACATCACGATACTCCTTGGCTTGTAAATCATTGTTACATGATAGAACAGCACCCCTCCAAATATTTAGTAGAAGTGTGAAGTGAAATAGTAATACGTTAAATAGACAGAATTTGTATTCGGCGATCTACTAAGTTGTAATTATTTAACTGGTTTGGTACAAGCATCTCATAACAATGTGCCAACTTTTAGTGATATGCGTACTGGTACAAAACAGAGGTTTGTAACATTACTTCTGTGCCAAACTATTATATTAGATATGCGAGGTTGGTAGCTTGTCACCTTTATATTATTACTATTTTAAAAATGTTTCTACTTTTTAAATTTTATTTTTAACAAATAAATTAATTTAATTAAATACCTGTACTTCCTTATTAGATATATTTACTATTCTATCACCGAATCTCTGTGGTTCAGATGTATACTCATTGACAGCACGATAATCTGTTGGTACTTGATGTAAAGATATTTAACTCGAAATGTTTATCTGACAGTGATTCGAAATTATACACCAAGAAGTAATTAAACAACATTCATTAAACACCTATTTGTGTTTAGTATCGTGGGACATTCGGTTAAATATGCTCAAGTGTTTAGTAAGTAAATATGTCCTCGCTTTAGAATATAAATGCCAGTATATATTCATAAAACACAGATGTTTAGATTTATAATTCCTTTCAGTATAGAATTTAAATGCTGGCATTTTGAATATAAACATTGATGTTAAACCATTTAAACGGACTAACGCGTCTTAAAAGTTGGGACAAAAGTGTGTTCAATTTAGCATTTAGATGCTAAACATGTCTTTTTACAGTGCATATAGAGTCTCTACTAGATCTAAATGTATACTCTTTAGTAGTGTTTGCACATGGGTCCCTCGGTGTATGTACTACTAACTAGGAGAGACATACATGCTATAGTATAGCAATCCAGGAAGTGCTGATCTATCTATCTATCTATCTACCTATCTATCTATCTATCTATCTATTTATCTATCTATCTATGTATCTATCTATCTATCTATCTATCTACCTATCTAAATATCTATCTATCTCTCTCTCTCTCATTCTCCCGTACTAGTATATATATTACTAGTATATATAAGGAATGCTAATCGTGTTTTAACACGAGTAGCAAAAGTGAGGATGTATTGGTCTCACGATTCTATACCAATCTTCCGGCGAATTAAAGTATACTAAGCATCTAGTCCGAGGTGTAGTATCAATAGGTGTAGGAGTCTAAATATTCCAAACATTGAGTAAAAGTTGTGGTATATTACCAAATGTAGTTCCGTGTGTGATATCAAATCATCCTACAGTAATTGTCGCTGCCTGCTGGGCTGCCCCTTTGGCTAATTATTTCTCAAAATCCAGGCAACTCGGGTTCGAATCCCAGGATCGATATGACCCTGTTACACAAACATGAGTTCATCCACCACACCTGAGTGAGAGTTATACAACAGTACGTCAAACAACGTAGGAACACCCACTACTGTGTTCTTCTTATATAAACATTGAGCTAGAGTTGTAGTAATACCTATCATTGAATATGTTATAGTTTTAGTAGCCTAATTTAAACATCAATGTAGCCAAGACACTGAGCGGCATTTATGGTAGATAAACGACAAGTTTTAACTGTTGTCAGACCAAACGGCTGTGATAGCTGGTTGTACTGTTGCTGGCCTGGTTGTCGTCGTTGGAATCATCGTCGTCGTTATCGTGGTCATAGTTAGACGGTAAGGACAGTCCGCATTACCATCTTCACTTAAATATGCTCATCTTCACTTAAATATACTCATCTTCACTTAAATATACTCATCTTCACTTAAATATACTCATCTTCACTTAAATATATTCATCTTCACTTAAATATACTCGGATGCATGCTCTGTTCTAAATAGCTTCTGTATAAATCATGTTTTTAATTTTTTTTATAAATGTGTTTCGTATAGTATTTCGTAAATCCTATTTAAGAAATACGGAGAAAATATTGAGAAAATTCAAAATTCAAAATTCAAATGGATGCTATAAATAGGATTATGTATTCGTGTGTTACAGCATTGTAAATGAATCACCATTGAAATTTTAGATAATGTTCACGTAAACAATACCTAAATTATGTAATAATGTAGAATTTGTTTAATATTTACTATTAGGAAACATAAAGGGGAGACCAAATTTACGACGACACGCTCGGTCTACGAAAATGTTGAGCCATTGTCAAGATGCGGTTGGTCACAGAAGGAAGGTACGTAAAGTGAAAACTGTGAGCAGTCAACTTCAACATTCATACTCGTAGAGACATTTAATAATGTAATATGTAATAATAATGTAAAATGTATAGTATATATAATATCAAAACATACACATTGATTGTTGTTAAAAATTGACGGAATCAACCTGTATTATATTATTAAATAACCATACAATATACGGAATGAATTAACCTTAATGCTATTCATTCCGTAATTAATCATGCCATCATTATATCTTGTAGTATATAAATAAATAAAATACACTAAACACATACACTAACCAAAATAATGTAATATTACTATATATAATCTAAACCTACTAATTCATTGTTGAAAAAAAATAACGGAATAAACCTTTGTTATATTATTATTTTAAAATTTCGTTTAATACCCAAGAATACTTTTTGTATAAACCACATCTTGCATAGATTGATCGTGATGTGGCGGGGAAAAAACAGAAACAAAAAGTATAGAACTGTCGTTAAGTGGTATGACTATATTTGTTAGGAAACTAATAGGTCGCGTCCATACTGTTGTCATTATGCCGGCAACGTCAATAAGCATGGCTATTTTTTATGTTAATCTATATTCAGACTGGGGTCCGCTCTACAAGCCTCTATGGGTGTGGATGGCCTCTTAATATAAAATTACATGTACTTTTATTAGAAGTTACACATGTTATAGTTCATCATCATCATCGTTGTATTATTAGTAGTAGTATTCATTATATTGTTATCATTATTATTATTATTATTATTATTATTAGGATGGTATATTTATTATTATTATTATTGGGGCGGGTGGTAACGCAGGGGTAGAACGTTGGGCTTCGGAGCCAAAGGTTCAAATCCCGCCACGGGGCATCAATGTTCGCCAAAGTTACTTTCTGACGCGATATTGATAGGATGCGCTGTCTGTAGAGTGGCAATCAGTTATCATCATTAGTCTGTCAGTACCAGCTGATGCTCGCAGGTTTACTGCAACATTCAGCGTTACGGATGTTGCGGGTTTCCTCCTGCCCTAAACTGACAAGCCGTGCTATAAGTGAAAGACTCTTGAAAGCGGCTCTAAATACATGTATACGGTGCAGTTAAGATCACATGACAATTTACTGATCTAATCTTATCTCTCGATCACAACTCATATGAAAACTAGCCAAACGAGCAATATTAACTATGGTTGAATCATTATAGATTCATGTTAAGTGAGTTGCTTGTGCAGGTGGATAATGTTCGAGAAAATATTGTTTGCTATCTTGAAGAATCACTCCGATCTTCACCCACCGAGCATTTTCATGGAATTGTATACCGCCGCCCTCAACGCAGACAGAATTAGTTTCCAGTGTCGGCTCCAGGGCTGCATGTTCCACTTCCGATAGGCCATCTGGAAGGGTGCTCAGCGATCGGGTCTTCAGACAGCGTTCCAAGACAACCAGATGGTGAACCAGTTCGTCGGACACGCTTCAGTTCTACCTTTCATTTGTCTCTGCGACATCGAAGATCACTGGTATCGGGCTCTGGAGGCCGACAACATGAACTTTCCTGGCGTTCACCACTTTGCAGATTACGTGACGAAGCCGTGGGTAGAAGATGGTGAATGGCTGATCTGGAACCACTTCATCACGGAGGGGCCACGGACAACGTATAGCGTGGAGGGATGGCACTCCAAGCTAGCCAAGATGACAACATCTTAACCGAACATCTACAAAAGGTAACGACAAGACCCACCAAAAGGGCCTACAATAGACGGAATAAGCGTATCGATAGACCCCGAAGGAGTATGGAGATGTCATTTCTCAACTAGTAGGATTTTGAACAGTGAATCCTATGTACAAAGTAACTTGGGGTAACTTTTTATTTTCTCAAAACCGCCCACGGTGGTACACGAGATACAACATACATTTATGAAGTGAAAATAAATACGTGCAAAACATGACAGGGTATATATGTACAGTGAGTCGATACATATTCATTGTGCAAGTGTTTTCATTTATATAATTTGAAGCCTTCTGTGATAAATCTGGAGATATTTCTTAACTCGGATATTTTTCTTGAATTCATTTAAGGTTGATAAATTATTCAAATTGGTATACTTAGAAAAATATTTAATTCTGTGCTGTGACAATGAATCACAGCGGAGTAAAAAGTTACATGTTCTATTTTCTTTTGTTTGTTTTCCCAGCGACCAGTTTCTATTGGGAGTCTGTGATTTGATGTTCGGAATTTAAGTATGGGTTTAGCAATAATATCCGGAAGCAAAAGATATTTTTCAAATAATATAGTATCTTTAAAATCCCGATAATATGTGCCTTTGCTGCTTGTTTGTAGATTGGTTTTCCATTTGTGTAGGAACTGGTCGCGGAGAATAGTCTCAACTCGCATTTCAATTATCAAACTACAGTCGTTGGGATTTTCAAATAAATAGGGTAAACCACAATCGTTCAGGATTTGTTTAATATTAGATAAGCATTTGTCCGAGTGGTCGGGTGCTATATTCTTTGTGAGAAAACTATTTACAGTGTGACTAAGTATTAAAGGAATGCTCAGGTGGGTTGATTTTCGCCAAAATGCTATAATTTGTTTTTGTATCTTTATTCTGAATGTGAATCTACCTAATTCACCGTAAACCATACAATTTGGGGTAGATAATTTAAACCGGCAGCTAGTTTTATAAATTTGAAATGTGTTTTTTTGGATTATGTTTAAGTTTTCATAGCCCCAAACTTCGCATCCATATAACATAATGAGTAAAATCATAACATCAAATGCATTTATAGTACATTCTAAAGGTACAGAATGCTTTCGTGCCTTTTTTAACAGACAGAACATTGCTTCTGTGGCTTTGTTTATTAAAGTCTTCATTGAACAGATTAGCCTTCTATTTATGTGAAATTCTATTCCTAGATATGTGTTAATACAAAACGATAGCTGGGCCGCTGCCGGAGATAAATCAGACAAAAAACGCCAATGAAATTCTTCAAGGCTTATCTCTGTAGTAGGTTGGTGTAAGTGTAATAGGCTGGTGTAAGTGTAATAGGCTGGTGTAAATAGGCTGGTGTAAGTGTAATAGTCTGGTGTAAGTGTAATAGGCTGGTGTAAGTGTAATAGGCTGGTGTAAGTTTAATAGGTTGGTGTAAGTGTAATAGGCTGGTGTAAGTGTAATAGGCTGGTAATAGGCTGGTGTAAGTGTAATAGGCTGGTGTAAATAGGCTGGTGTAAGTGTAATAGGCTGGTGTAAGTGTAAAAGGTTGGTGTAAGTGTAATAGGCTGGTGTAAGTGTAATAGGCTGGTGTAAGTGTACAAGTATGTCGAGTGACTCCGGCAGATCAGCATAGCGTAAATGCACATGAATAAAAGAAACACATGAATTTGATATTAAATCTTTATTAGAAACATCAGAGGAATGCACATACAATAAATAGAAGAAGTTCACACAGGAACAAGAATTATTCCGTTTGTGACCATCGCAGTCGTCCAGATGATATCGTGATGATAGAATAATAGAATGAGATGGACCCACCAAGTTTATTTTCGGGTTGGGTAATGAGTCAGTATCTTGGAATTCCTGCAACACAGTGGGAAAGCATGGTTAGACATTTCAGTACATCTTTTACGGGACCGTGAATATGGGAGTATTGACTATTCGTAAAGAACAGTTACGTTAGAAATGAGCAGAGGCCAATTACGTCTTCAACTATAAAACTATTATGAATTGCACAGAGTTCTATATAGTTTGGTATTCACGTTGTGACACGTGCGTTGACATCAGTTACCTTATTTGTATAGAGCTGTTCATCCTAAGAAGGGAACAGGTCCAGGGAGAAGTGGGAAACCTCCTAGTGGGAATCCTCCGAACGGCAGCCCAATGGGTCTGAAGGGCATGGGGCCAATGAAGTTAGCCTGGCTGATGGCAATGAGCAGGGCAAGAACCAAGAACACTGCTACGGAGTTCATTTTGATTGACTCTGGAAGTTAAGTGGCATGCATGTTACATTCCGCAGATATTAGCTACGAATACAGACGTGTTTCATTTAGTGTAGAGACTACGTGTGTTTGTAATGAACTGAGACGAGCTAGCTATGCTATGTTAATAATCAACGTGCCTGTATAAGTGTATTATAGCTCAAATAAATAGGCAATATGATCAGTCAGTGGGTAAAAACTGCAACACTCTAATTGGTAATTAAGCATGTAAAAACAGCCACAAAGGTAACTTAGCTTACATGTACAATATAACACATACCGTGTTGCACACAAAGATCGTGAAGGAACAAAAGAGTGATCATGAATACTTACGTTGCTTGGTGAATGTCAGAGATGTTGTTGTCAGAAGATGGGTCCTAACTGTGTTGGAATCTCTTCCATATATACCCCGTTGTATGACAAGCGATTGGCCAATCTTCATGAAGATGTCATTTATCACTGGTCATCGCATCAACTGCACATACAGTCACGTAATTTATGCATCTGGAAGTGTTTGCCTTGGGGTAGAACCTGCCATCATACAAAACGTTAAGGCGATCTGTAATAGTGTCTAAGGACACCCGGTAGATGACAATAGCATGCACCTGATGGATGGCAAGTTTGAACAAATGAAACCGTCATATGGAGAATATGTTGACAGTCGACGCATGTAGCATTATACCTACTTAAATGTCCATCAACTATGCTCTGTGTTTCGAATTAAAGTACGCGGCATGTACGTGTACACCCAATCTTTCTGCTATTGACTGTGTACATTGATAATGTATGCATCCTACATGTGCATGCTTCTCAGTAAGATATAGAGGATCTCAAATGAGTGGTCATATAATACTGAATTTATTAAACGAGTTGGCAAGATTGATATTATGCGAGGCTCTGCCGGGTATAATTTCATTTTTGTCAACAAATTTAATAAACTCAGTAATATATGGACACGAATGTGAGATTCTATTTATCGCATAACTGTAAAAACTATAGTTCCCACGTAAATGTGTAAATATTAATAAATGTGTTTGCATATTTCATTGAAGAAATATTTTAACTTTATATTCGACAAATTAAGTTACAAGAAGAAGTTCTAATAGAGGTCCAAAAAGACTTTGATATCGCGTTTGAATACAATTATAGAAATCTATTGTTATTGCACTAGTGAACATATTTATATTTATAGCATGGGTTTATTACACTCCCAAACTATTAAATGTATGTGATAAATTGTATTATGCCGAGTGAATAAATGTTCTATTCTGACTCATGAACGGTTATAGCGTGTTTGAAGCTTGAATAACATCAGAAGCAAAAGGATATGTGGCAAGAATCAATCGTTGTACGAATGAGAAAATAACACATACAAAAATACACTTGTTTTTTTATGTTTTTGTATTCGCACACTCGGAACTAATCTGTTACCTTTAAGGCTAATTTTATCTTAATGAATCAGTTACATAGTAGGAACAAATCATGTACCGAATAAATGCAATGGCAACCGCTACCTTATCCATTGCAGGAAGGAAATACTAGAGTAGAACCTTGCTATTCCGTACAAGCTGGATAAACGAGTATTCTGCTTTGCTCTATTAGTATTTGCTTGACATTTACTTCCCTTCACTGGTAAAAAGAACAATACATGTGACAATCATACAGATTGACCCAAGACGGTCATGATATAGTAAGTTACACGATGATTCGTGGCCATTTCTAACACGTCATCGAGATCGTGTTTCTCAAAAAAACTAAACATTCTACATAGGCGAACTATATATTTCAATTGCCGCTATGTGTGTGGAATACGACGGTGTCTGTGCGGTGCGGTGTCTGTGCGGAATTATCGAAATCGAGTCATTCTGCTATTTAAAAAAATTATATCTATTAAATACGAATATGTTCATGCTTTATTCACTGTATTATGTTAAATGAATAATCCTATAATGCATTGCGCGACCTGCCAATGCTGTAAGACATTACCCGCGACATCAAGCGAGCAGATCGGCCAAAGGCGTACGGAAATACAAGGCTTGACTCATTAAACAAAATGACTTGAATGTTATCTCCACATATATAGCATATTTACCGTGCATGTCGAAGTGCAAGAAGTATTGCAAGGATAGTCGCAGTTTACAAGTATTCGATTTTGCAGAGGTGTAGGGAAGGGGGCCCTATATTGGGCGTTTGTTTGTAATGGTCATTGCGTCTAAGCATACCGTTGAATGCATTGTACATTAATTGCATATTGAACAGGAGATGAAAAGGAAGAAATGAAAACAAATAAAACTTGCCATAAAGCATCAATATTGAAACTGTAAAAGAAAATTGAAAGTGGATTCAAACTTGTTTTAATAAGAATAAATTGTGCTCTCACACGAAGCTCGTTTAGTACTCGGTCTCTTCTCTCTCTCTCTCTCTCTCTCTCTCTTGTTTTCCTAATTTGGGCCATTCATGTGCTTAACTTGGACATATAGAAACAATGCACATAGAAATTATAGAAGATGCGACAAAGGTCCATCTATGTTGTTTTCTTTAGTTTAGTATGTCTTTAATTATCTTTAGTTTTAAAATAATAAATAAATACCTTTAAGAACATTTATTTTACAAACCAAAATGACAGACCAGCATCAATTGGATCCCATCTGCACATTCGTGAATGAAAGGAGATGACGTAGCGATACACGTACTGCCTTGAAGATTTGTGAGAATTGAGTGTCGTCTGCATACAGGTGCCTTGATACATGATGTCTCTCAATTACAGAGCCGAGCTGCTTTGAATACAATGTAAACAAGACAGGGCCCAACACGGATCCTTGGGGGAACTCCACAAGTCAGTTTAACTTGGTCTGAGAAGTGTCCGTCGATGAAAACTGATTGGTATCTATCTGACATTATGC
The DNA here is from genome assembly GCA_032361225.1 of Lepetodrilus schrolli. NCBI lineage: Eukaryota > Metazoa > Mollusca > Gastropoda > Lepetellida > Lepetodrilidae > Lepetodrilus > Lepetodrilus schrolli. The sequence goes on from JAUTBT010024257.1 coordinate 16,692, forward strand.
CCGTAGCCAGTCCAACTACATGATAAACATTTACTCGATTAAGTAATTTCTTCCGTTATTTTATGTTCACTTTGTCATGATGACGTCAGACTGATCATTCCGGTGTAGCGATGGAAAGATAGTCCTTGTAATTGAGGTGGCTCAATGTTGGACCATGCCCAATATAGGGCACCCTCCTCTACGTGGATCTTCTTAACAAATCCGTTACAATATCCTTACTAATCCTAACTAATCATGTACATTAATCTTAAAGAATCATTTTAGCTGTAACGTTGTCGACACCCTTTCTTCTTCTTCTGGTTAGTTGTTTTTCCGGTCGCCTTCTAACTTAGTTGATTTCGGCAGACCCTGTAGTAACCACCACCGTCTTAACCAATACGCACGTGCATATGCTATGGTGTCTTACGGCGAGAGCGACCCTATGTGTGAAATCAATTAGAAGTATTACCACGAGAGCGCCTAGCGGCATTTCTTTCATGTACTTTCTCGTTTTCTTAGTAGAGTACCTGATCACCTATGTGTCCGCAGTGAGGACGGATTAGCCGATAAACTCTGAAGACTGTTTTACTGTTGTGATTAGTAACAACATATATTATATAGTGCTTTTTTTGGTTGTAATTCCATATGGAAGATTGTTCTTTCGTGTTCTCAATACATCGTCTCACGCACTCACTTGGTAGTAAAAGGGTTATAATCTGTATTAATTACTGTCGGGTAAGCTAGTCGATATTCCCACCAGAGCGACCTGTAAATTCCTACATATTCACCTTTTCACACATAGTGTCGCTCTCGCGGTAAGTAACCCATGGTATGTAAACCGACCGGAGTGCACGTGAAAGACATGATTTATCGACTGCTCGTGTAGAACTGATGACCGCTTCACATTATTTGTTACTTGCGTATAGATACATTCATACATATAGTCCTGAACAGATTTTATAATACAAGATTGAATAATTGACGATTATGTTGAGTTGTGGTTTAAGTAAGACGCCTCGTATTGGTGGCGTAATCCGTGAAATGGCTAGTTAAACTATTTGCTGTCTCGCAGCTCGTGGTTTAACTAACCAGTTCACGGATTACACCACCAATACGAGTCGTCTAACTATTACACACCAGGCCCCCGTTTCACAACGACATCCTAAATTTAGGAGGTCCTAACTTTATGACCCAGTTTATCACCTCCTAAGTTAGATGCCGATTTAAGAAGGAATAAGACTTGTGACGTCGTCGTGAAACACTTGTTACGAGGCGACACCTCTTAGGACTGGTTTAGGAGCTCCTAAATAGTTAGGAGACCGTTGTGAAACGGGGGCCTATTCTCGAAACAATCTTCTTGGCCTAAGAACGTCCGTAACATTTTCATAGCCCTGCTATACGAATCTTTAATATTGCCATACGATCGTAAGAACGTTTCGAGAATAGCCCCCTGATTTACTGCTGATAACTTCGACATTGAGCAAGGCAAAAGGTGATGCACTCATTCGCCAATCTATTGTAGTACATTTCCTCACAAGTGTTAACATGTGAACAATCTGGACGAGTCCTACAGGGATAAACAGTGATAAATGCCAACACAATCATAGCAGCGGTTAACTATGAGTAATGACCGAGATAATGTCTAGCTAAGAAATCCATCTAACTGTGCTCTGGTGTGAAGTAATTACTTCAATGAGACCCACGGGACTGGTGCAGTGAAATTGTCAGGATCAGTAGTAATGAGAAACAAGAACGGAACATAGTTCATCTCACATCTTTTAAATTTATGTGTACATGCATGGCACTGAGACATTCATTTGAAGACACATGACATGGATATATACGAGAGAGAGTACTAAACGAGCTTCCGTGTGATAGCACAATTTATTCTTATTAAAACAAGTTTGAATCCACTATACCTTAATTATAAGTCGTATTTCTTTTGAATCCAAATACATATCTATTTGTAAATAGCTTGAAAAGGGTGTCAAGCATTGGGTCATTTGCACTCGTACCAGTGTGTGTATTTATGGGCATGTCCTATGTAGTCTAAACTGATGTTAAGCACCTTGTAATTAAGTTTTCATGTCAGGGTTGGTAGAGTAATAAATAAAATACTAAACCTGCTTCTGTGTGATACCATTGACATTGTTATGAAACTCGTGAATAGTTAACAATCACTGTTTCATCAACATGGTATGAAGCTTGTTTAGTATTCTCTATATACACATCTCACAGTAAAACAGGCTACATGCAGCAACAATATATGTAACTCCTGTCAGTATGTATAATCTGTACATAATTACAAAACTGTGTAGACAAAGAACACCTAGATAGACACGTAAATTGATTTCTTGATATTAAAAATTGATACTGAAAATTAATTTTTCTATGAAAATGCAGTAATATTTTACAATGTAGTAAATGGCAGTTCTACAAGATATCCACAAGATTAGTGAAGCTGCATTGCAATTGGCAAAGACAAATGTACAGAGCCTAACAGCCACACCCATAGCTTTCTTCACGATGGGATTAATCTAGCAATGATCTACAGGGCATCCCTGGTTACCACCTCAGTGAGAAGGTTAAACAATTATTTCGATGCTGGTGCCTATGGGATATATGTGTATAGTTATTAACTAATAGTAGATGTCAGGCCTGCAGTTCACAATGGGTCTTCCCTGTAGTCCGGATAAATATCAAGGTATACTATTATGTCAATTCCTGCTATAGTAAAAGCTAATTTAGGCCAAAACTACAGTATAACCGTTTCATGAAATGCAGGCCTGAAAAGATATTTTGTATCCCACTGGTGAATTCCCAAGTTAGACAAAACAATGATCAGAAATATAAATAAAACCTAAAAACCTTAATAATAATAATAATAATAATAATAATAATAATAATAATAAGGATTATGGGTTGAAAAGTAGGCTACATGTTGATAAACCTCACTATCAGTGATCTACTCAACCAAATCCATGCATGCATCAGTGCAAATGTCTTGAAAATGCCTATTCAAAAGTAGAAAGGTAAACATCGACAATATGTCGGTAAAGAACATGCAAAATTTTGATTATAATTAAATAAATAGTTTCTGAGGTCTAGTGTGGTACAAACCATCATACAATCATAGACACACAAAAAAGTATTTAATAAAATCAAATATAAATACTTGAAAAGCTTGGAATGCCAAAATAGAAACCTAGACCAACAAATAAATTCAATAATAAATAGAATGACCAGTTCATGTGTGAAATGAAAACATAGTGATGACAGAGGGACCAAAAGTTTTATATTCCTCCACATTTATAGAGTGTGGGGCTGAAATAATATGCAAACAATTTCTGCAACAGATAAGGTATCACCATCTTCCCTGGGCCACATGATCTAACTCGGCTTAGGCCATGTACAACTTAGGCCATGTACAAGTAGTCATGCGCAGCTTAGAGTTCTACCCTACTCTGGGGGTTGGTTGGTTGGTTGATTTAAAGCCATTTTCAAGATTTTTTTCACTCACATCATGGCTTGCATACATATGTACTGCTTGTACTAGTCTGGATTTCCACCAGTTTTTATAGTGC
>JAUTBT010024268.1:0-20253 GCA_032361225.1 Lepetodrilus schrolli
GTTGGATTATTAGTTTACATTTTATTCTCATGCTATTGTCGGCACGCCCCAGACAGTTAATAATAATGATGATGATGATGATGATGATGATGATAGTGGTGGTTATGATGATGAGTTGATAAAGATGATGATGATGGTAATGTACAGCTTTATTTTGCGCAAAGAAATCCACGCTCGAAAGCTTAATTATTTCACCTTCTCAATTCCCTGGGGAGTATACAAGCGAAGGTGTCACTTCAGGCGCGAGAACGTCGTTATTTATGATTCTGTTATAGTGTGAAAATATGTCATATGGATTTCACATTACGATATATAATTTCTATATTTCACATTCATATATATATGGAAATATTATATTTGCATGTGTTATAATGTATAATATTATGTTAATGCATTATTACATACTGTACGTTTATTGAGTAATGGAGTTAAATAGGATTAGTTAGCTTACCACTAGTTTATGGGAAGCTAAGATCAATATTCATTGTTGCAAAGTAAAATGCAGACATCGTGGCGACTGCTAAATAAACTTTCCGTTATACTACATTAAATTATGATAACATAACTATTATCTCACTATGGCAGTTTACAAATATAATAGACAACTGATCCTCTCTTCACAGTAAATTATAAACAATCGAAGCCTTTGTTCCCCCTTCACAATAAATGCAGGCCAATTCGTAATTAGTCGAAACGCTGCTTATTGTTAGTTTGTATATCTTTCATCCCCCATTGTGTGTACATTCATTGTAATCCTGTAAAGTATATATTTTAATGTATCATCATGCAAAATCAATTCGGAAGACCAGCTAGACACGACGTATCGAAGAGTTTGGCATACCAGCTCTTTGCATTGTATATTATTGTACTATACCACGAGTTGGATACACCGCTTGTTGGATCTGTCTTTGAGTTGGATACACCGCTTGTTGGATCTGTCTTTGAGTTGGATACACCGCTTGTTGGATCTGTCTTTGAGTTGGATATACCGCTTGTTGGATCTGTCTTTGAGTTGTAATTATCCGCTCACTGTTACTGTATATATGTTATATGTGAATTACTAAAGAAGTTAGAAACAGTCATCTTCATTCGAGATCATCATTAACCCTTGTCATTAAGCGTTGACAATTCCATTTCACACTATAGTGTACTCAGTAGCAGTGCGTGTTCGAGAGGCCAGGGCCTCACCCAGTTGCTTACTATCAAAACCAATTTGTTTACTTTATACGGTGGAATGGTTGTAATGACTTAGTTTTACACAGGATCTGGACACAATACTCAGCACAGTAAACCAATTGGTGTTCAATACAGAAGTAGTAACTTGAACACATCTGATCTGTGAGGACTATAGCTGAATGTTTGCATGTCATATTATATTCGAGACTCGCTACCTCTATAGCCCACCGCGCATGAAGACGTGAAATAATAATGATAATGGCTACTTATACTGAACCAAATCCCCCCTCCCCCCCCCCCCCCCAAGGAAGTCAAAACGTCACATTATTATCTGATCCACTATCCCGGTCAATAGATCAGTGTGCACTTAATGTTTCTTCTCAACATCCTGGTTTAAGGTAAATCACTCAAGTTGAAGATCGAGCTCGGCCAATGCGTGTATTATACAACCAAAGCTGCTGTTTCCGGGTACCCATTCTCTGCTGAGTTAACGTAGGCATTTTCTAACTTAGCCTAAGGTGACACCACAGGATTTTCAGCCTGTCTCGGTGCAAATCCTAGATACTTTCAGGTTCTCGGTCACCCATCCACGCATTGGCCGAGCTCGATCGTGCTCAACTTCGACCTGAGCTGTCATATGCACGTGACCATGTTCCACCACGTATACCCTTACTGTCTAGATTTTAGCTGGAGGAAAAGCTGACGTATGCCCATTCGATGTCCTACACAGAAGCATATGGATGGCCTTGCGCATCTCCCGACTAAGCCATGTTGTAAATACGTGATATTGATCTGCTGTCTACTTGATTGAAGTATTGTCATAGCATCATGCATTTCAACTTAGTTAATTTGTACATTATCACGAACTGTCAGTCTCCCAGTTATTGACGCTACCTTCAGCCAATCAGAACACCGCTACGCTTAAAGTTGGGCATGACTCGAGTTCCAACGCTGGAAATGTCGACAAGCATATGCTAGCAATGCAAGGATAACGCAGGTGCCAAATGTGTATTTAGGTTTTATGATGGATTCACGTCCGTTGAAAAAATGCCATCAGAAAGTTATCCGAATATTCACGTATTCACTAAATACATGTTCATGTCTTTGTCGTCTATAATTAATAATACACTATTTACACTGAGGACTATTTAGTGTCATAGTGTTCCACCCCAAAAATGTATTTAATGCGGGTAATCTAGGTCGACTAATTTAATTAATAGCGGCATTACAATATATAATGAATATATTTTTTGATGAATTCCGCCATCATCCACGACGACTAACAGTACGTAATGTCCACGATATCGTTCCACGTAACGATCATCTTAGAGCTAAGACAGTTGTAACTAGCTGCCATACATGCATACATTTCATTTGAATACAAGGGAACATTTATTTTTGAATACACATGGATACGATGCCAAAATGTCGAGCCCTAATTAGTAGGCTACAGGTTGCGTTATTCATGTATTTGCCGTAAACATATTCAAAACTGACGGGCAATAAACAGACTGCAATCAATTAAATTCCATGTCATGGGAGGTACGTTGTGGCTTCCATGTTACTAGTATACTTTTATGTAGGAAGCTCATAAGATTTGTATCACAGAGAAGCTGGGTAACGTTTCACGAAGCTCTCATGTCCATTATAAGGCCACATCACTCTCGTATGTGTCGTATTATAATAATGAGAGTTCACTACGAGAGCTCTATTGTCATGTAGTAGACACAAGAGCTTCGTGAAACGACGCCCTGGTTTAGTATGTTCTATAGACGGACTGCCTTGTACATGCCTGTGTCATCTAGGTGTAAGGCTTGTCACTGTCAACGGCCTCGGAATATCTACGACACGAACTCAGCATATGTGAACAAACACCTCGGACAGCGACTTCATCTGGAACAATCGAAGGTTCTATTCAAAATAGACAGTCAGACCATACTCAGCTTACGACAGTGTCAGTATTCTAAAGAGATATCGTCCCCTGATAATGGCGCCCTTTGAGATGATCCCGGTCCCTGGATCGATGGCTATCACGGCGTGTCAGAACGGACGTAACATGAAGCGGGGGAAAGGAGTAAGTGAGGGAGAAGATGCGCATTATTAGAGCACGACCAGAAGCGAGGACATCAGTCAAGCTTTATCACCAGTCTTCCCCTCATCCGCTTTATTGCTTATAGTCAATACCGTTCTAACCAATGTTAATACCGTTCTAACCAATGTCAATACCGTTCTAACCAATGTCAATCGATGTGAGTATCTAAGTAGATGTTCGAGTGGTTCGAGAGGTCAGGGAGGTCAGGGAGGTCAGGGCCTCATCCAATTGCGTGCTATCAAAACCAATCTGTTTATACGGCAAAATGGTTTTAATGGTAAAGAAACGTATTTTTACATAGTAGTATCTAAATACAAAACTGATCACCATAAATCAAATTGTGTTTAATACAGGAGTAGATTGAACGCGTCTCATTCATCACTCATTGTTAATAGGATATAGTTCCTCTGAAGCTCTCGTATCTACTACGAGACCATCAGCACTATCGTAGCGATCTCTTAAACATGGCGAACGAGAGCTCTATGGTCTATCAAAGCTTCGAGAAACGACACCCAATGGATGTAGCTAACCAATGGTACTTTGACTTCTTATTCACACGTGGTACTCAACGCAACAGGTTAAGAGCGCTCGCTAGCGCTACCCTTGAAATAGCTGAACATGCCTTAACAGATGCTTATTCTAAAACATTCAAATCCCAATGAATAGAGCGATCTCAACGAATAGACACTGTCTAGAACATTATCATAGACCGGAAACTGCCTAGACAAATCCAGACGAATAGACACTGGCTAGCACAGCAGCTACCACAGGCTAGAAACAACTGGTAATACTTCATCGTCATTTGATTACCTGCCAGACACAGCAGCTACCACTGGGAAGACTAACTGAGCGGAAATGAAGTAATGGAGTCCGTCTCACCGGAACCTCTGGCTAAGATCTCCCAGACGATTGCTCAGCACCAGGACTCTTTACTGACCACGTGATCATTGGCACTTCCGGTAGCGCGCAGGTCTGACTACTTGTGAGTCTATACATATAGTAATCCAACATACATACATGTCATATATAATAATGTGCGCATTTATATGCGCCAAGTCTATGCTCAAAACGCTACATTATGACCCCGGTCAATCGATCAGTGGGCTCAACTTACCAGGGAGTATACAACCCCAGCTGTTATTTAAGGCGATATCATTGACATGTCCACGTCAACCTTCCGGGTACCCATTCTCTGCTGCGTGAACAGAGACATCTTCGAGCTAAGGGACGTGCCTATAGTGACACCACAATATTGTTTTCAACCTATGTTTCACTGTGCTGTTATATACGTGTATGTGTATACATATTTGTGTGTTTTTGTCAATAATGGTTGTCGGCGCAAAATTATTTGCCATCATATCATGTTTTACTGACTACACATACGACTGTGTCCTTTACATTATTTCTCTTTCGTAAATGTGTTCAGTGCTTTTATCACACTGGCATTATAAACCATGCAATCGGTGGATACGAAGTAATGATTGATTGCCTAAAGGTGATAATTGGTATTTTGAAAATATGCATTACCAGTGTTGCAAGAATTGCATTAAACGTAATAGTTTAAGTGAACCTTATATTCCCCGGTCAACCAAGTCTTACAAACCATCGGGTTTTAAATAATTGTGTAATTGAAGATGTAATGGTAATAGACAGTGACTTAGCAGATGCCAATCATAATTAGTAAGGATATTTTACACCATTAAGTATCTTTATTCATTGTTATATTCGCATTGTACAGGAGGTAGCTTGTTGAATTGGACAATGTGATTACACGTGCATAAAACCTGATGTTACCGGTATCTCACTTTACGTTGACAAGATGACAATTTGGTCTGATTAGGAAGCTTGACGTATAGGCCCAGTGTCCTGTTCCAGAATCCTAGCAAAATCCTAACAGGATCCTGACAGGACATTTTCACCCCGGGTGTCTTGGTTTAATTTTGAGAACCCACGTTAGGTGTTCGGGCCCAGGACAACTAACAGGACACCTATCGTGGTTTTTGCTGTGAGGATATCACAGCTAACGGCATTCCCGTTATAAAGAGCTTATAATTCTCCGTTGTTCACACTATATCGAGGTCTTCACTATGAAGAGATACTGCAGAAGTACCATCCTCTGCCTCACAGGATGATCCGCTTATTGTATTCATTCCACAGTTGATTGAAGGTACTGACACTCTACGAACTGTTGGCAGAGGATGCAGAAAGACTTGTCCCGATGAATCTTACGATCTGCAGTTACATCACTTCTAATAGTAACCAGATATTCCCACAGGGACACCTTGCAAATCAATAATATTTCTACAGCAGCTTTTATCAGTTTGTATTCAAGGCAGATGAAGCAGATATACTGCAGCCAACATTAGAACAGTGATCAGAAACCCACTGGACGCCAGTAAATACCAAATCGATTTGAAAATTTAGAATACAAAAATGAGTATAAGTTATAACCTGCCAATACGTAGAAAGCAAGAAACTTTAAGACTGCCCATTATTAATTTGAAAGATAAATTATGAGAAATCTTAGCCAATCCATTCTTTCAAAGAGAAATTATGTATTACATAATAATATTTTAAAACTTTAAGACGACCCATTCTTTCAAAGATAATTATGTTTTACATAATACTATTTTAATAATCATAACTACCATTAAACTTTCAGCCCATTAATTTCCAAGTTGCCGATCTCATGTCACTAGCTTTAGTATTATGGCAATCTCACTGAACGTTGCTACGATACGTAATCTTATCCGAGGCAGAACTACAAAGTCTCGTGTTACATTAATTTCCTTACGAATAAAATATGTTTGAAGTAAACCAATTTCAATGGCTGCCGTGGTCTTTCTGCCATCCGGCTTCAATGTAACGTAATTACGATGTCGTTAGGGCTACAGAGTTCGCTGTGACGTCGCTCTGCTGTGTAGGCCTTCAGGGGAAATAAAGAAAAGATCTGTCTCGTCAGAACGGAATTAAAGGACCATCTACATCTGTAGACGCGCAACTGCAAGGTTAATTTACCTTCAATGCTAGTCATAATGTGTGACACAGGTTAGTTAGATATGTTAAGAGATTGACATTGGTTGAAGTTGTGATGGTTTGTTGTAAGTTTAATTTATGTTGTTGCCTTTTAATGGTCTACAAGTAATGGGTTAAAACTAGTTGAACTGTCAACTGACAGCGCGCTGCCATACACACACACACACACACGTAAACACACTCACTCACATACACGCACGCACACACACACCCGCACGCACGCACACACATACACACTCACATACACACACACGCACGTACACACACACACACACACACACACTCACTCACTCACATACACATACATAGACTACTGGTACGTTCACATTTTACACCGCGTTCTTTAAGATAAGAGTAAGTAGGTCGCTATCGTTACTAGCGATCCAATGAGCGTCTTTCCATTCACAGTGAGCATACTAGGTTGATCCAAGATGTCGCAGGATGTGGTGTTCTTTAGGAACTTGAGATTTAAGAACTTCTGGTAGACCCGCAAACTACGTCTCGGCTTCACAGGAGGCATTTCAATAGATTGAATCACTATTCATTCTCCGATCGCTGGAGACCTCTTTATCAATAATAGCTGTCATTTCCTGCTTATCAAGATTCGGGTTCTTCAAACAGTCGGGTCGAAGACATATCCCTGTGTTCACACTCGCGTCTCAACATTCATCTGGCCACTTTCTGGAAGAGGAACAGTACTTTCTGGACAATAAGCAATACTTTCTGGACAATGAACAATGCTTCATGAACAATACTTTCTGAACAATACTTTCTGAACAATACATTCTGAACAATACTTTCTGAACAATACATTCTGAACAATACTTTCTGAACAATACTTTCTGAACAATACATTCTGAACAATATTTCTCAACAATACTTATGGACGATGAACAATACTTTCTGAACAATATTTTCTGAAAGAGGAACAATACTTTGTGAACAATACTTTGTGTACGAGGAACAATACATTTTGGACGGGGAAGAATAATTTTTGGACAAAGAATAATACTTTCTGGACAAGGAACAATACTTTCTGAACAATATTTTCTGGACTAGGAACAATACTGTCTGGACGAGAAACAATTAAGTAATACATTTTGAAAGAGAAACGATACTTATGACTAGCATTTACATAGAATGGAGAATGGATGAATGGAACAACAATCATCTCAATATGTGCTCGATTTCGCGATACAAATTTAGTGAATAAAATGGCTTGCACGTTATAGAGGGGTAAGTATAGGGTTAGCCTTATAGAGGGGTAAGTATAGGGTTAGGCTTATAGAGGGGTAAGTATAGGGTTAGGCTTATAGAGGGGTAAGTATAGGGTTAGGCTTATAGAGGGGTAAGCTTCTCAGTGCCTCATTTCAGGCAAATATAACGAATCAACGGGATTCATGTAAACACTAGTTACTTTCAATCTCTGACGGCTTGCTTTACTCACTAGAACATTTCTGTAAAATAATTTAAATACTTAACACATTAGTAATCCTATCCTGAGATATATTGCACTAGATTTAGTAAATACCGGAATAGATAATCCGTGTAGTCTTATCAACAAAAACAATAATAATAATAATAATAATAATAAGATGAATGATGCCTATTAAAATATATATTAATGTGGTAAAGGCCTTTTGCCTTACATATATGCATGCCTGTAATTGAGTACATTCACAATACAATCACTTACTTATACAAATATCAACTATGAAATCGGTTTCAGTTTTGCATTGCTATACTGAATTTAAATTAAATACTGGTGATATATATATGATAATTAAAGAATACCCACGAGACACGAGTGATTACGGAAAATATGTCCCGAGTGAAATTAATTTCACGAGTATCGAGTAGGTTATTATAATTATTCAATATAATCATTTTAATGCAATACACCATTGGAACCTGCCGACAGCTTTATCGAGAGGGCGAACTATCAGTCGAAAACGTGTACATTTCACCTAAACACGAGAAACACAAAAAACACGTAATCAACACTGTTGATTATGGAATCGTTATTACACAGTAGATACCCACCACGTATATTGAATAATTATCACTACGTAATTCCATCCACTGTTACCGTTATGTTTCCCTATGAGTGTTTTTCTTCAAAAAATGAAAACATCAATTAATGATTGATCCGTTATGGGGTATTAATACATCCTTTGTACGGTACTGCTAGGAACGCGGTACTGCCACTGTTTTTGTCATATTGTCAGGTGACTTACACAATGCAATATTGATTGTTACACATCCTGTACAGAGAGTGGTTATTATCATGTACATTGCTGAATTATGCTTGGTGATGAAACCTGTATTAATCTGGGAGGTCAAAGGCAAGATTGGGTCAGCGCTTGGTAAAAGTAGTTTGTGGGGTGTACATGTATTTTACGGTAGTGTAATTCCGTGTGTGTATGTGTGTGTGGTGTGTTTGTGGTGTTGTGTGTGTGTGTGTGTGGTGTGTTTGTGGTGTTGTGTGTATGTGTGTATATGTGTGTGTGGTGTGTTTGTGGTGTTGTGTGTGTGTGTGTGTGTGTGTATGCGTTTGCAAGATAGTCCGGCGTTTGTTGCAGTTCATCACGCGGATTGTAGCCTATAACGGTATAACACGCCATTTACAGGCATTGTGTCGGCATTCTGTAATTCTCGTCCGTTCAGAATCAATCCAAATGTGATTAGATTCCCGGAACACTTCCATAATTGTGGCAATGGTGGAGGAGAAAAACACATGGCAATGTTCTGCACAGCTTTTACAAATCCCCAAGTGGCAGGGTGAAATGGACGGATTACAGAAAAAAAGTTTTTAAAAGAGCCTTTATCGTTCTTCCCATGGTATTGATATATGGCAATGATGGTATTGATATTTGGCATTGAGGCTTAAATTTAAAAATAATAATTCTTCCATATTATATCGATCGCAACGAGGCGTAGATTAAAAACATATTTCCAGTTGAAGATTGAATAAATGTATTGAAGAATATGAACATATTTATCAATCTCAACTACTGATACTACAATATAGAATAATAGCTATCACTTTGACAGCATGTTTGGATCTCCATCCATTGGTCAGTTATGTCAGGTGATCACTGATATTGCTATACGGTCTTGAGACCACAACTGACCCCGATATTACGATATGTTTTTGAGTACAAACTCCTGCTCAACTCCACAAAATGGAACTTGAACATGAATTCGTATTAAAAATGTTTCGCGTTAAAAGCGTTAACATCCCATTTTATATATGGATTGATTTTTTAATTTTATTTTTGCATGCACATACGTGTGTGATCAGCCGATGGTATGATTAGATATCAAATATAATATCATAGGAATATTCGTTGATTAAATTAACCCAAGTACGAGGGTTTTCGAAATGTTCTATAAGACAATTTGGCGATAAAATAATGTTGAATGAATTCTTATTATGCACGCGCTATATTGTGTAAGTATAATAATAATAATTATTATTATTATATAGTGTACAGGAAGAAAAAAGCCATAGCATGTTTAAAAAAAAATGTCATCATGATCCAAGTCAAATCAGACACCAGTAGACTTGTCATTCAGCATGCGTTATAACGGTAATTGTTTGCAACACCTGAGTTCTAATTAACCATACAGTCACAGACAGGAAATAAGTCAGCTTACCGATCGTTGCACCTCGGATCACGGAAATCATTCTGATCGACCGAGCGACATCCGCAGATATGCACTTGGGGAGCTAAATAGAAGGTTTCCATTATGGCGGAAATGGGCGAGAGCCATTACAGAAATTGGCGAAGATGTCTGGAATAATGTTATCAACTTTTACAATTAAATGTAAACACTTTCAGTGCCATATTGAATTAGAATTATTATGCATAGAAAAGGCAATCATCAGATTGCATTCTGAAGATAAAGTATATCGAATAAAGGTTATAGTACAACGCGAAAGCATGGATTTTCATATTTAGCATAAATGACGGTGCAGCAGTTTGTAGATTGGACACTATAAAATATTCACGCGGTTGGAGAGTATTAGTCTAATTATAGACTAACAATAACATTGAAAAATCAACATCTGGCCTCACTTCAACACGCTGCGTCTGGAACGAAATATTATCGAATACGTCAAAATATTACCGAACACGCCGAGAAGAGTACCCCGGATTTCGTCTTTTTTTAACAAGTGTATACTATTATAGGAACTCTGATCGTTAATTTACATACGATTACCTAGATATTACAAAACAAACAAACAAATAAACAACAACAAAAATAAAAATAGATTTTAATTGAGATTTCTGCACCAAAGGACTGGATAATTATTAAATATTTAACAACTACATACAATATGTATATACACATTTAACTCATATTATTTCTACAATGGACGAATGAGGTGGTCTGTCTGCATGGACACACTTTTGATAATTATTCAAAACAAACGTCTGTGCCATTTAATGTAATTGTGCATAATTCATTTCAGAATTAGGCCACTACTATAAGACATTCAAGAATTGACAATGACAAATACCAGATGTCCATTGAAGAATTTAGCTACTCTCTAGATAAGCCATACAATCCATTCTCCATAATGAGTCCATAGCAATGCTTCACACATGGTATGGGAAATCATTGATTTATGAATTTCTGTCACCATATTTTGAACTTACCAGCATTTGTTTCAGTAGTGGCGCCATTGAATGTCATTTGAAATCGACAAGTGGACAAAGTTGGTAAAAATATGGTTAAACTCTATGTAGATACTAATAAACTTTTGACTAAATAATAGTAATAGTACTGAACAAGACGAAATCTAGAACAAAACCATAAATGAAAAAATACTTTCAGGATTGATCCATTGTGTCCTGGACTGAGGTCGATTGACGACAGAATTTATTGTTTAGCTTTGTAATTAATCATCTGTGCATTAGTCTCATCATGCTTAGTAGATATCGCACATCGATCATTGAGGTTATTTATAAAAGAAATGAGATTGAGTACCTAAAAATGTATCATGTATATGTATGTAATTACAGTAGTTATGTATCATGTATATGTTTGTAATTACAGTAGTTATGTATCATGTATATGTTTGTAATTACAGTAGTTATGCATCATTGCTGTTTGCATTTTACAAAGTCATATGTGCTTGTATGGTTGTTGAGTGCCTTTGGCATACATCTTCCTCAATATCAATAATAAATAATAATAATAATAATAATAATAATAATAATAAATAAAAAAATAAAAGAATAAAATTTAAATAATGTGAACATTTATATTCCGCCAAATCCACACTCGAAAGCATGCTCATAGCGCTACATTATCACCCCGGTCAATGGATCTCAACTCCCTGGGGAGTATACAACCCAAGCTGCCGTTCAAGGCTCTACAAGGTTAGCATTCACATGTCCATGTCATCCATTCTCTGCTGGGTGAACAGAGGCATTTTCGAACTAAGCCACTTGCCTATGGTGACACCACACGTTTTTCAGCCTGTGATTCAGTGTGAGGCAGGAACGAATCCTAGATACGATCAGGTTCTCGGTCACCCATCTACAAACCAGCCGAGCTCGAACGTACTTCACTTTAACCTGAATGCACGGAACCATGTGCGACCACTTAAAAAGCGTTAGGAACTGTGACATTGTGACAACACTTCTTGATAATCATGCCAACCTTGGAGACTTCCGGTTGTCATACATCTGCATTGTTGAAGTTGAGATCAGACATCGACTGCTCACCAGAACTTGCTACACATCTGTTGCATATACACTGAAATAAATAATGGTTATATACGTGTATAGTTTGCCCATATGTCTGTGGAGATGGAGCACTTGTAATCTGCTGTGTGTATATTTTGCTGATTATTATTTTCTTCAGAGGATTAATTATTCCATTGGTCAATCTTACCATTATGACATCATTTAGTAATAAATAAATATACAGTGAATCCGACAATCTGATCCCAAAACATTGCATTCATACTTCGATGAACGAAAATTTCTCAGGCCACTCCCACAAAAGATCTACTTTTGAAATGACAAACTTGTATTAAGAAATCAAGGTAACTGCACAAAGTTCAGCGCAAACAGGACACGAATCTAGTCAATAACTGTGACGCAGCTCTACTGTGACGCACATGACGCCGTAGCTTCCTCTATGACGTGATGACGCCATGGCCAAATGATGTTACTGCTTTCGAGCTAATTCTAATAGAATTATTTTATTTTTCACGAATGCGTTGAGGCTTCTTTGTATTATGACTGACTGCCATGCATTTTACGTTCATTGAGGTATCAGTACAGTTATTGTGTATCCCGGAGATCTCAATTACTCACATTACCAAAAGTATTGTATTGAAGGATCATACTTAATATGAACAAAAAAATTATATTTACCCCTCTTGATTGACAAGTGACTGATCGGGATGCACCACCGACTGTTTGTTGAAAATATTAATGCTCAGCTCTAAACAAATATTAATTACAATTGATCCACCTTATTATACTATTAAATCAATTAAATCTCCACCAGTTTATTGAGTAATTTATTTATAAGGATTGACTGCAATATTTTTTACGTTCATCGAGGTATGAATAGAAAAACCCATGTGCAAACTTTTTCATGAACCGCTTCGCGGATTCACACAGTTTGCACATGGGTTTTTCTGTTCAAACCTCGATGAACGTAAAACATATTGCAGTCAATCTTTAAATAACGAATGGTCATGACCGTGGTTATGACATCATTTTATTCACGTAAACTTTACTCTTCGTTAATAAACTTATGATGCTAATCTTTAGATTCACCATGGGAATCAATAACCAACTTGGAAATATGGATTATATGTCCCTTGTGAAATTAATGATGAACGTTTCTCTTTCAATATTTCATTTGGGAAACAATCAGTAACTCCTCGTAACTCATGAGTTATTATCTAAGTACTATCTTATTGTTGAAGTTGTGTTTCACATCTCTTTATGCAATAAACTAGAACACCGTAAACTTGCCATTGTATTCAACCATTGTATTCAACCATTGCATTCAACCATTGTATTCAACCATTGCATTCAACCATTGTATCCAACCATTGTATTCAACCATTGTAGTCAACCATTACAGTCAACCATTGCAGTCAACCATTGCAGTCAACCATGCAGGAACTATGTCAAATATCGTCGCAAATGGGTGAAAGATTCCCGTAGCGACCTTAAACTCCATAATCACTCATATATCCGTACGTTTGTTGGACTAATAATGCAGACAATTGCATTCAGTTATTAAAAGTAACCCAATTCTAAATTTCATCATTTTGTTCACACATGAGAGAAAAAAGGTTTTCTCTCATGTGTGAACGAAATGATGAAATTTAGTTTGGGTTACTTTTAATAAATAAATAAGGTTTTCTCTCATGTGTGAACGAAGTGATGAAATTTAGAATTGGGTTACTTTTACTAAGTGAATACGGATTTAAAAAATTTTTTTTTTATTAAGTTTGTAAAAAAGGTAATGTTGACTGGTTTTGACATGTCAGATGCACTGGGTCCGCTCTACAAGTCCCTGTGGTTACGATTGCACGAAATGTCCGAATACTTGAAACCGAGATTTTGGTCATGAATATATCCCGCTTCTCGATATTGTCGACTTTGAACATTGACATGATCTCCGTCCCGCTGAATCTGTGTTGCTGCCGTTCTTTGATAAACTTACCGTCGTAGTAATACTAATTATATTGATTTATGGGACTATAAATCTGTCATTGTCTCCTTTGTCAGGCGATCATTACTTTCAGATATAAACCACTTAGGACAACATATTGCACACACGATTACATCTGTCTATTTTGCTGTACAATTGCTCAGCACTATTGTTCAGCAAACCATGTACCTGGTCTTCACGAAAGGGTTGTACTGTAGTCTGGTCGTATTATCGCCCTGTCGTGTTGTAGTCTGGTCGTATTGTAGTCCAGTCATATTGCAGTCTGGTCATATTGTAGTCCGGTCGTATTATAGCCCTGTTGTATTGTAGTGCGGTCGTATTGTAGTCCATTCGTATTGCAGTCTGGTCTTATTGTAGTCCGGTTGTATCGCCATGTCGTATTGTAGTGCGGTCGTATTGTAGTCCGGTCGTATTGTAGCCCTGTCGTACTGTAGTGCGGTCGTATTGTAGTCCATTCGTATTGCAGTCTGGTCGTATTGCAGTCAGGTCGTATCGCCATGTCGTATTGTAGTGCGGTCGTATTGTAGTCTGGTCGTATTGTAGCCATGTTCTATTGTAGACTGGTCGTATTGCAGTCAGGTCGTATTGTAGTTCACTCGTATTGTAGTCTGGTCGTATTATAGTCCGGTCGTATTGTAGTCTAGTCGTATTGCAGCCCTGCCGTAGTGTAGTCTGGTCGTAGTGTAGTATGGTCGTATTGTAGTCTGGTCATACTGTAGTCTGGTCGTATTGTAGTCCAATAGTAAGTTTTGGAGTCGGGCCGCAAATCAGGACGTCCGTCGGGGATTTACACACATATAGGTCATGGCGTACGCCCCAGTTTATGCCGAGTTGCGACCCTTTCTTTAAGCGCCGATCAGGCCCCTGTTCTACAGAAGGAACGTAGATCTACGAGAGTAGTAACTCTATGTTAACGTACATGAGTGATGTATGACTCTCGTAGCGTTACGATCGTTCTGTGGAGCGGAACCCTGGTCACTAATTACATGTATTAGAACGCTGGTCACTGACGCTGGTCACTTACGCTGGTCACTAGCACTCAATTGTAATATACTCATGGAGTTGCTAGAGCCCACGAGCTATCAGCGATTAATTAGAATAAATAGTGAATATACCCCCGCATTGTTATTTCATGTAGCTATGGTTAATTTACCGTCGTATTATTTTGATGATATCATAATGGTATTACATTTTAACGTATTAATTGAGCGTTATACATTATTAGATGGCATCGTAGTTTGCAGCTGGCAACTGTCACACGGCTTACGCCATCGCATCACTTGCTCCAAGCCAGTTTAGCATATATCCAGCTGGATCGAAATTTTGAGGATTGATAGTTCCTTGAGGCACCATTCCTGGTTTCTTTGGAATCCCCCGAGAATCCGGATGTTTCTTGACTGTCTCTCTTGTGGCTTGTTTCTTGAGAGATCACGTGATGTGTGTTGCCATAACTACCACCATGCTGAACAGACAGCTAAGCGGACGGATCACCACCGAAGCCTACTTAGAGCCAATAAAGTGATGCGCATGGTCTGAACCAGATATTCATGATTAGGTTTTGCATGACATTTTGCTAACCGTGCATTGGCGAACCCATGCTGGACGGCTTGATTTAACTTGTAATGATATGTCCATTACATCGTACCCAACTGTTCAAACTTAATTTTAATTTACCGACCAATAACAATTCGTGCATAAACTGAGTGTGGGTATAATTGCAATATTATAATTGCCAATTCCGACATTTTCAGTAAATATTAATACCACAGCAGTTAGCACGGAGCCATATATATATATATACATATTGATTTTGTTAAGAATTGAACCAGGTTTGCCTTTGTGTTTAGAAGTCTTAAAGTCGCAGCATCTTATTAGCATGCAATATTAACTATTTTAATAATTACCAAAAAAAATATGCATTATATTATACGAGTCTAACTGGGGGGAAATATGAAGCAAATCTAAAAAAAAGTATATATGACACGGTGTCCCCAATGACACAACGCTCGGATCGAAGTCTAACAACAGCCCTGCTAAATATAGACTGACCCTTCCTCCTACGATACGCATTCCTATGCAAATATGATATTGTTATTTAAAGTCTATACGAGATACGGGTTTATTACACTACCGGTGAGATATCACCTATGTAATAACTGTTCTGAGTTATCTAACTAGTGTAATATCACTTTTGCGATACATGGTGGTACTACTTTTACTATTTTTAGCTGGTGTCTCGTATGAACTAATGCCGCCGACTGTTATGTACTACAAAGATGTAAAAGTCGAATGTCGTCAAGATATTCATTTTCTGACATGTTTGTTGTATTCATCGTCAATATATCTGGATACATATCGTAACACACTGTTAGAACATCAGTTGGTCGGCCAGACAAACATGTGGATGCAAAGAAAATGTATCGGAGTTATCTCCTGTTGGTCATAGTTTTCATCGAGTATTTTTTAAATGTGTATATTGTAGTGAAACAATTTATTGTTATTAAAACAAGTTTGAATTCACAATTCCGTTATGAGTTTAAAGTCGTATTTCTCTTGAATCCTTGGGAATATGTATTTGCATGAAACGTGATTCAAGCGGTTTAGCCTTTGTACTCATGCATGTATTCATGGCGTGCTGTCTATCTATAGGCCTAGTCTAAACTGATGGAAAACGAACTGCAATAAAGTTATCACTTGGTTATTTGCATGTCAAGGTTGGTAGCGTAATAAATAAAATACTAAACTCGCTGCCGTATGCTACAATTTTTATGAAACTCGTGAATAGTTTTCGTATATGACTCTCTTTCGCTCGTCCGATACCAAAAACCATTCACTCATTTCATAAAACGGGTATCACACGGGAGCTCGCAGTTTAATACTCTTTCTATATATGGCCTTGCCGCACCGTATACAATACGCCAAATTAGATGAATATTTGCCATCGCCATATTTAGTTGTCTCCCCTTATCATGGCTGACCGCAAGGACGTACTCTGTCGACCCCCCCCCACCACCAAAAAAATATATAAAAAAACACCCAAAAAAACACCCAAAAAACAACAACCCCCAAATAAACACACACACACACACACAAAAATCCCATAGTTCGTATTTGTATTTCGCGTTAAGGAGTCCCTGCCCCACTATGACACTGTTCGGAGTCGGAGTTAATGCTTCATGAATATTCATGAAACAGTAATACGCCACCTAGCGGTCGGCGATCACTGATAGCAGCGTGCTAGAGTTTCTACGTTAATTAAGTAGGGGGTCATATCAAACTCTTAATTTATATTTTCTTGGGGTTTTGTTTTCTTGTATTTTTTGTATTATATTATGGGATTCTTATTTTCTCTGGATCTATGTGACCTTTATGCTGTTGTTTTGATAAGAAATATCCGTATTGTCAAGTAGAATCTTACTCACGGACAGGGTTCGAACTCTATATTTCAGGTTTGTAGTGAAAGAAGCTCTCTCTCTCTCTCTTTTTTCTTTCTCTCCCCCTCTCTCTCTCTCTCTCTCTCTCTCTCTTTCACCCCTACGATAAAAGCATACAATCACAGTTTGTCAAACGTAGTCTACACAAGTATATTGTGCAACAAGCTACATTTTCGGCAGGTCCCACTGGTTTTCAATATTTTCATATTTAATTTCGTAGTTTATTGTTGTGTTACCCAGCATTTAAGTCATGTTCCATGAAGGGTAAATGTTTGGCCAGATCAGTGAACAATTAACATAGGAATACTCGTAGAAGACGTTAACGGTTAGCATAGGACCATCAGTTAACCCTGGTGTTGCGTCTAGGTTTTGGCCACCGAAAGAGCAGGTCTCGGCGACTTTGGCCTAGCAGTCAGTACTCGTTCCACGTCTATATGCCCTCACATGGTCACTATCCTGAAAGGAATATTGATGTTTTGTAGACTTGTCCACGTTGAAACTTCCGATCATTAAAGTGCCACCGTGTTCTATGTGAGTGCTCGTGAAGCTTTACTAAATGATTCATATCGGCTTCTCGTTAGACCCCGGCAGAGACAGCATATTTCTATTAATACTCAGAGCGACTCTGGACTACATCACTTGACCTCTAACCCCATTGGTATTAATTCAATATGGCCGCCAGGGATCGGCGTAACACTACCGGGTCCCCGGCGGGGGGTGATCATCATTCATGTGCTAGAGTCGCACGTTTTCCAAGCAGGAGATAAAACAACAGAATCATCGAGATAAATTGGAATACATAGTAGATAATTGAAGGATAATCTAATAACATTTTGTTGTGCAGACAAACAGAACAGCAGAACGTGTTATATGGCATATTTGACTGTTCTATGACATATCTGACTGTTCTATGATATATCTGTTCTATGACATATCTGACTGTTCTATGACATATCTGACTGTTCTATGACATATCTGACTGTTCTATGGAATATCTAACTGTTCACACACATAGACATTATGGACGGATGCAAGTATACGTATTAAAGTTCTATATACAAATAGTACATGGTGGCCTGGCAACAGTCTATATGATCCTAGGCTTCATGACTATGGACAAGTGACATGGCTGCGTTCAGGCTGCACTACAATTAATGCACTACACTACGCTACTTTTCTACAAAGTAGTGGTTGGCTGAACGGGTTAGTAGGAAAATAGCAGGAAATCGGTTTGCGCATGCGCGCAGTCCATTCCCTTCATGCTTTGGGTTTTTCTACTTTTTCCTACAAGTCCTGCGACGATGCCGCATTGGACATTCATTTTTCACCCACTGTTATATTTTAAATGGCGAGGATAAACCTCGGTGCGTTGGATGTGACGATGACCTCACGGTCAAGCATATCCTGCTTGAGTGTGTGGACTTTGCAACTCGTCGTGCCGGTTTTTACTCTTCGCCCAACAGTAAACATTTATTCACCCAGGTTCCTGGGCATGTCAGTATCGTTTTAAAAAGAAATTGGCCTGTCTCATAACTTTTGATCTTTCACTTCTGCATACCTAATTCTATTGCATTCACACTATTTATTCCATTTCATCAATAGTTAGCATATCATTCTTTATTCTCAATCATGTCTTTCATGCTAAAATTCATTTTTTAACTCATTTATTTCATAATTAATCATTCCTCGTCGCGTATGGGTGAAAGATTCCCGCTGTGACGTAAAACAAGAATTCATTCACTCACTCACTCACTCACTCTTTAAATAAACATATTACTTTGGCTTATCTTATCTTATCTTATCTTAACGTGGTTCTAAATTGCATATTATCACCAAAAACACTCACCCAACAAGAATTGTGTCTGAAAATCATGCTTAGAATGTTTAATTCCATGAATGAAAAGTTTACTTTGAACCGTTTCATTTACTAAACATCATACGTCGATCTGTATAGTTTCTATTGGCGACCAGTATCTCGCAAAAATACCGAGTCATCTACCATTTCAATTAGGAAAATAGATGTCTAATTTACTAAGTTTGGGCATTTAAACATCATCCAGCACTTAGCCGACACATTCGTCTCGTTCTGGTGATTCATGTCTTCGACATCTAGATAGACAGCACGTATTATGATGCAAAACACGGTCGTGCCTACGATATCTGCTACGAGGTAATCACATATCAATCTCTCGTCACCTCGTTATCACTAATCGAAATGTGATATACAGAAAATGGAACCCCCGAGTAGTGCGGACGCCAACGGCGGAAGGGAGATGGAGAGATGAATTTATCAGAGTTTCGCTGCATGCTTAATTCACTTTGATTTATTACAGAGCGATATTCCCGTATTCAGATTCGAGGCGAGGCTATTTAATTCATTGTCCTATTATAAGTACTCACGTGTGTCTCGATCTCTTGTGTGTTCATGCATGTACCTCATTTCTGCGATATTTGTCATTTTACGTATTAGACGGAATATCGTAATTATCGCAATCGTCCAAATATGTGTTTCTCGTGTATATGTCTATAAATTAGTTGGATTCGCATTAATTTCAGGATATACAGTGTATAGATTTATGTAATAAAACTCTTCGAGCATGCGATGCAATGTATATTAAGTATTTATCTACCCGACTCTATCATTCTTCACTTCTTACATGTAGATTTGTAGAAGGAAGAATGTCATTGATTTTGATTGGGGTTTTTTTAAGTCGCTTTCAAGATTCTTTCACTTATATCACGACTTGTCAGTTTAGGGCAGGGGGAAACCCGCAACATCCGTAGCGCTGAATGTTG
>JAUTBT010024279.1:0-20249 GCA_032361225.1 Lepetodrilus schrolli
ATGCTCGCAGGTTTACTGCAACATTCAGCGCTACGGATGTTGCGGGTTTCCTCCTTCCCTAAACTGACAAGTCGTGAAACAAAATATGTTCATAACCGGTTTTCCAGCTGGTATTGGAGACATCTCACCTTCTCTCTGAAATGGCGAGATTACACTATGAAGTTTGGTCTTTGACAACCATTCAGCTAATTCAACTTCAAAGTGGATTCTCTTTCCTGAAAACCTTATATAATAGAACAAATTTATAGAATCACAGTGTAAACTGAACTGTGAACAACATAACTACCTGAGAAATTATGATAATCTGGACACAATCATCGTCTTGTTTGTTGAATGCAATGATAATACGGACCATCAAATAAAATGTCAAGTGTGAGATGTATTTAACCGATTATTTACCTAACCTATATTACTCTAACATACTCACCTACTTTCAAAAGCTGCAACATTACACTACTACGGGCTATCGATTAGCGAGTTCGCAAACATATGCTGCATATATTCGTACTCTTGTGTTGTAGCTCCGTGTTCTTCATTAGCATCAAGGTCAATTGCTGCATATTTTTTGTTGTTGTTCTTGAAGATCCAGAGCAGCAGTAAAAATACCAAGCGTATTGATATTGTAAATTTACCGGAAGTCTTGTTCTATGTTCATACATTGTCAATATAAAGACATTAGGATGCAGGTGAAGTTATATGATCTCTCGTAGTGCAAGCAACCGATGCTGTACATTTCCTTTAATAAAGAGAAGATGCGATAGCAACGAAGGAATTCTAAAAATATATCTCTAAGAACAGCGCATATAGTCGGCGTAATGATCACAGCACGCACAGAGAGCAAACAGGACATATGGGTGGCACATTTCGGCCAGATGCACCCTTACTAATATTATCGATGGTCACTTAGTGTCCAAGAGACGTGGACGCCAGCATCGTGTGTGGCAGACTAACATGGTGGCGCATTGGCACTGACCTGTAGGGTTACAGCACGATGGTATGAGAGATGCTGATGGAAAGTGCCACGGTTGATATGCAGGTCGGTGTATATAGCTGCTGTATATATAACAGGTACTAAGAGGTTAAGTTCCAGGGAACCCGTTTCTCAAAGACGCCAAATGCGAGCATAGTGGTACAATTGGACGTGCCATGGTTGCTATGCAGGTCGGTGTATATTGCAGTATATAGTACAGGTACCAAGAGGTTAAGTTCCAGGGAATCGTTTCAAAAAGAACCCAAAAGTAATTATAACAGTACAATACATGTAAGCCCTATTATTCAGCATAGGTACTACGTCTTCTAAGACTCCTTTTAACCTTTGTTAACTGGCCCTCGTACTTCAAAATCATTCATCGTATTATTGCATGTTTGTGATTTTTTTCCCTAAATAATGTTCCAAATAGACAATCATTGGAAGTCTTCTGTTACGAAAGCCAACCAGCAATGGCGTGGAATATACGCGCATCGTACATCGATGTTAAACGTCTGGTATAAACATTGATAAAACAGGTGATGTGTTCAGGTTTGCAGGGGCTGAAGAATCAGCTGTATCCGCCTCTGTTTTAGCCGACACACATTGATATTGCAAGTAGGATGGTAGGTGAACTAAAGTAAGGCAAACTGTTCCCGTATTCATTGTCATAATAATTGTCAGTTCAGAAAACTAACGTCCAGACTCCAATTGCTGTCCCTCCCACAGATATATAACGCATAAACGTATATGAGGTATAGCGGTATGTATACCTTTTTGTAGCGCATTAATGCTGCGTTTTACTGCGTAAATTCCGTCTAGCGTGTGGAAAAGTCATTTAATGTCTGTAGGAATTATGCTTGTGAGTATATCTTCCATGGGCTTCATGAACATATGTCCCCGAGTATGAGGTTTGCTGGGCTTTAAGTATAGCGTAGAGTGGTCGTTACCGGATTGGGAATAACCAGTAGGGGCAGTTCAAATCGCATCTCTTCGTCATCAGTCGGAACAATTAAAGAAACAGTCTTGCTGCGAACGATGAGACGTCTTGAGGGTAATTTCGAACACCGTGTACTTATTGAATTTAGTCTGTGTGAGCCATGGTTAGGGTATTGCTCTAGTGAGTTGCACAAGGTACTTCAATTACGTTGGAGGCGACTGCACGAAGTGATCGCAAGCTTACGTTGCCCTTGAAACGTTTATAATCAGGGCACCGTTGCTCAGACCAGTTGTAGCCACAACTGATTGTAAGTAAAACTTTACGGACCTGCTACAAATGTTTCTCGAACCATTTGTATCGCTACAATACGTTTAACTAACCATATTCTCAAATATTGCAGCGATACAAGTGCTTCATCCAATTGACTTGCACTCGAAGCAGGTCCCTAATATTTGACTTACAATCAATTGTAGCTAGCAGGGCTTTTCTGAGCAATGGGGCCCAGATTTGCACGTAGAGAAAGTATTATTACCAGTTGATAAGGATAATATTACCAGTTGATATTATTGATGGCATTTCTTTTTCATGGATTTGTTGTGTTACACTATTTTTAGTGTTGGTTACTGTAGACATATTGGTAAGTACAAATAAATCAGGGATAAAGAAATATAAGTTGAAAGTAGATGTTGATGTACTGTCCAATAAAGAACAGGACTTTTATTGCTTGTAGTGCTCAGGATGGACGATATTACTAGACCAGTGGATTGCCGACTCAATAAAGCCCGACCTTAAAATGACAGCCAATAGTTGTGGCGGTGGTGTGGTAGTAGTAGTAGTATATAACACCTCTCAGTATGCAGCTGTCGGCATATAGCGTAAAACGGCCATTAAATATTTTGTCTATGGTTTTATATATCCTTCAGAGGTATCAGGTATGTATGGTAATCCTAGATGTGAACCGATTTCCTTTGCAGTCATTTATAAGTAATATCAGATGCCGCAATATATTTATAGATTGGAGATTGCCAGGTAAAATATGTTGACAATGTCTCCAGAGAGAACAAGGCATGTGTCATTGATTCATGCTATTGAGAATGTTTCACGGGATCCCATGGCAGTTTTTTTCGCCGTGGAGACATGCAATGCAACTACGCATATGTTTCGTCTACACCCAAACCTCTTGTATAAGCTATTGCATCCTATAGCCAGGGCAACCTTCTATGTTGGTGCACCTGATATCGAGGAACTAACATAGATGATTATTGGCACTCAAACGTGCTGGCATCAGATTACCTCCCCTTAATATGTGTGTCTTTTTTTCTGGTCTGTGATTCACCATGGAAACCAGCTGTTATGAAAGTTACAATACCGAGTCTCTCATATGTATCGTTATATAGCCGGCGTGTGTTCGTATGACTGGCACGAGTCAACAACGTAGAACTCTCCAGGGTGTTATGCATTACCGTAAACACATCGGCTAGTCTACAAAGTCACAGACAGAATTGACATAATTCAGCACTGTGAATAGACTGACAGAAACAGGTCCGGGTTAATAAAAAACTATATTAATTATTTTCAAATTCTGCATGCATGCATTTTGTAGATAGCTTCAAGACTTCGTTTGTTTCATCAATTTTAGAGAGAGAAAAAATGGATCCATTTTTCTTTAGGTATGAACATGCCACAAACACCGTTTGTATTTTGTCTTGTTGTTAGTAAGCAATGGAGAGCTGTCCTGCTTGTAAGCATGTTAAATCTTCCCCACTGATCGCCTGTCGACCAGACCAGATGCCGGGTGGGGTATCCCGACAGATAACGCACATGCCGGGGTTATCTCCCATTGGCGCACGCGTTCCTGCGTTTCCACTGTCATTCAAGAACTGATACGCTACAAGATAGTCCTCTATAGTGCAACGTGGCTTCACATCCGGGTTCCTCCTGGTTGACCGGAAGTCCGCTTTTCTGTTTATTTTACATGTCTTTTTGGATGCTCTTGGTTGGCATTTGTTATACGCATTCAGAGGTTAAAACCAATAACTATGCTTCCCTGTTTATTTACTGTAGGTATTGCATCTAGATATACCGTATACATGGTGTTGGCTGACGTTGTTATGCACGAGGTATTCCTGCATGATGCTCGGCAGCATATCTTAGGCCCACATCTAGTACAGTGATCCTGTTTGCTGATACTGATATCATGTTTATCACTTACTAGAGTTATAGCACCTTAATGTCCGAAACTCCGCCAACCTGAGCGGATAATTAACCCTTGCACTGCGTGCATGTATTTGCAGGTTGTTCGGTGCGTGTTACTTTTGGAGCTGATTCGCCGTTTTATTGAGTCCTTAAACCTGGGTGATTGCCAGCAGCCTGTGGTGTTACAGTATATCAATTCAATCAATGAATTAAATCAATGCTGGATCCATTGGTTATTCATAAGAAAAATTGAAAATTTTATTTCTAACTTTTCCACTAACATAACTTATCCGCATCAAAGCATACATATGTTTACATTGAACGGAAACACATTGATTGTTGGCATGGGTCAAAGGACAACGGGCCCGAATGATTCTCACTGACTAGCAATATCTTCCAAATGCTGAGTTTGGGCTGGAGGTGAGAAATAATTGGCACTTGTATGTGGATACAATGCATATTTTAAAATCATCTCATTAATGGAATTTTTCCTAACATGATTATTTACTTCATCAACAGTTGTTTCTCTCGTATTCTCATTGTCCACTAATTCTGATATGTATGGTTACCATGATTTCAGAAATGTTTCGCGACGTCAATAGTTATTGTTAAGGCACCTTGAAATTACATATTCATGCCAGTTTTGATGTTAATCAAATCGCCTTCAAAAATCAACATTAAAAAAACCGTTTGGTATCCGGACCAAGACACGTAACGTGGATGCTCAAAAATAAACCAGGACACTCGAGGTTAAAGTGTCCTGCCAGGATCCTGAGAGAATGTTGTTAGGATCCTGGAATCCTACGTATGTTCATAATTCGTAATAGTTCATAGCAACGCGATTGAATGCAATTGAAAGGGTCATGAAGATGTCTCCTATTCCTCACTCATCGTGTGAAACACATATGTAATGCATCCTTGACGGATGTGAGCAGGTATTGGGCGTGTATTTCAGAGGACGACACCCCACTATGATAGCTTGCTATCTACTATACATGCTTTGGATTGTTTATGCGTATGCGCGACGTGAACTGCTGTTGTTGACTTGGCTACATGCTAACAGGATAGCATCAGAAAACATGCTGTAAAGTAAAGACAATCTGATTTGAAGTGCTTCCAGTTCCATGCCAACTGCGCCGAATAATGAATAGAAAACACTGGTTGCAGGTGATATGTCGCGGAAGCACGGATGCTAATTCTGAAGAGCTCTATATCCGGCACCTCTAGGTGCGTGAGCAGACAGATCTTCATCCTTCGAGTCGAAATGCATTGTTGTACAGGACAAATGAGCATAAAAGCATCACCGAATTTCAAGAATTGCCTGAACTGTATGCTGAACATAGGCAGATCCAGGCAATATACCGGTATATGAAGATATAGCAGAGATGCGACCATTGGTTCCCAAGATTCGGTGTATCGTATAATGTGGGTCAGAAATGATAGTGTCGGCTATCATCTTGATATTTTAGTCAAGCAAGGAATCTAATTTTAGTTCCTATAATGCTATATATGCCTAACTGTTATTTAGTGCTTGTTATAAATATTCGTTTATGGTGAGGTATTTGTAGAAGCCAAGCAGCAACACGTTTCTTTATGGTGGATGTATGATTAAGCATTGAGAGCGTTACTTATGAATGGATATCAGCAGATTCTGAATGGCAGAGCAACACCAGGTCCTGATTCTGAGAATATTTATATCCATGGTCAGACTTCACATACTCTTTTTGGTTGACAAACACCAATACCGTGCGTGATAGTCGGTGTCCGCGATACCAGTACTACAATTGTGGGTATCTTTTCACGAAGCGCTCTTATCCACTAAGAGACCATAACGCTCTCTTTGCCAAAAGCTAATACACTGCAAAAAGAGCGCTTTGGTCTCTTAACGGATATGAGAGCTTTGTGAAAGGATACCCAGATCCGATCTACCACGACACTTTACTCAGTCAGAATAAGCTCTTTACCGAAGCAGACGACACTACTTTCGGCGGCTAATTCTGCAGTGAATGAAAATGCGTCTGCGGATTTGTCTTTGAGTTTCTGTTTTGGCTGCGGCGAGGTCTTACGCTGGGCGTGAGGAGTCAAGAGGTCTGTTCCTTCGTGCAAAGTCGTCATTATCGTGTCCTACAGCATCTTCATCGCCCCTCTGTCAACATATATCCACTTACAGTTATTGATTCCAGATGAAGAGAGGTCCAAACGTAAGCAGGCGAAGGAGATAGATGCAGCACTGCGTTCAGATTTAGCGACATATTTCTAACGCATTATTCCTGACATTATTAGTAGCGTTTTTAGCTCGTCTGAGACTTCTTGGCTGAGCTTCAGTTGTATATCGTGATGTCTTAAGGTCTCTGTTCTTTTAGGACATGATAAATTGTTCTCTGGTCATAATGTAACCTACTTATACATCAACATTTCCTGTGTTTTGTTGTTGTTGTTCTGCAAGCGTTCACAGCATTTCCCCCAGGGTGTTGAAAAGGTAAATGAGAGCACACTGATCCATTGACCGGGGTAATAATGAGCACGCATTCGAGCGTGGATTTGGCGTAATATACATGCGCACATTATGATTAATAGTAGTATTTCATCACTCTCTTCTACACACACGTTTGATCTTGCTATCATTCCAGTCTTGGAATACAAAAGAAAAAGAGGAACATTTTATCTTGCCACGTGTGCTGATGTTTCGTCGACGAACACGGATTTCTATGACGACTGGCGGTATTACATAGACAAACATAAAAGCCAGAAAATACCATCTACATAAAATGTATGACCATAGAACAAGTCCTTACATCATTGGATGTTGATATTGTTGATGAAGGAGAAGACCTTATCAAAATATCAATACTTCCATCATATTGTGCAATAGCGTATATTGTTATTTTACATGAAATGACTAAACCGTCTTCAGAGGTATAACGTTCAAATTATAAATACCTAATCCCAAGATTTCAATTGTCTGTACAAATCATATAATGTAAATGGTACTATTTTGAAATTAAGTATCCCTTGTACCTTGTATCTATCTGCAAGATGTGAACGCCCAGCCCCTGTTGTTCCTGAACGCCCAGCCCTATTGTTCCTGAACGCCCAGCCCTGTTGTTCCTGAACGCCCAGCCCAGTTGTTCCTCACTGCCTGGGTATTGTATGTAAACCCATCACTCCTCCCTCTCCCTCCCCCTCCTCCTCCCCACTGCCTTCCAACAACTTCTCCTTCCCAGCCTCATTGTGAGATTTACGTCCAGGGCTGACACAATTACCTATGGAGATAAATCAGGTTTGTGGACGGCGAGGGGGTGGTGGTGGATACCAGAAAGGATACCAGTGCATGTTCTGCTGACTGACGTTGACGGACAGCAGGACTTTCTGTTCTGAGAGCATGTGTATACAGAATCTACTGGAAGGCGAGAAGCATTGCCGATACAATCTGCATGGATCTCGCGAAGATTCCCGAAGACTCCCGATCTGGCCCCAAGATTACGATTTTTTTTAGCACGATTTCATGCTCATGCTCAAATTGTATATTGAGATTTGTGAAGAAAACTTTGATTGAGGAATGAATGAGATCGTAGTTTTAAAAGTTTCGTAATCTCGGGGCCCGACTTCTTTCGCTGGTACCACGAAGAATATGTATTGTATCTTGCACAGATATGTCAATGGTGCCTAAACTCGTGTATTTCATGCACATGTGTCAAATTTCGGCCTGTTACTGCCATATACAGTGTAGTGCGTTCATTTTCATTAACAGAATATTACATACTAGCGAACCTTTGTGTACATAAGCGCCCGACGATGTCCTGAATTTAGTTCTGTAGTTCTGTCTTTGATCTTCTTAGATTAGTCGCTTGAAATAGCTAAATATCCTATTTACCGGTAGTTTGCTAATTATACATGCCATAAATATCACATAGTCGTGACATAGATATGCAGCGTTCTAGTAAATATAGATACATCATTTAGATATGCCGAGTTCTCGATCGTTAGTACATATTCAACACCAGAAATAGAGTGTCCGGGGAAAGGGGTGGGGTTGGAAGATGTCCGCTTTATTGGTTGAATATGGGGTTTCTGGCCGCTTTCAAGATTATTTCATATTATGTTACCGTCACGTATGGGTGAAAGATTCCCGCTGTGACGTAAAACAAAATTTCACTCATATTATGTTTGGTGTGTACGTGCCCTACTTGTACAATAGTCATGGCTTACACTGGTTATTGGTGCTAGCTCATTAGAATATCCGGCCGCAATTAGAACAGGAATTATAGGCCTACGAACGGCACTCGAGCTGTACGAAACGGTGGCTAAGGTTTAAAGTTAGTTTAAGGTAACGTCCATCCGGATTACCTCCATGTAATATGTCAAACCCAGAAAACCCGGCCCGAGATTATGAAACCTTTTTGAGTAGGCCTACGAGTTCATGTTCAAGCTCAAATATTGTTTGGGGATTTGTTAACAAAACCTTGAGCATGAGTTTGTTATCTCGGGGGGCCCAGACTGGTAAAACGGGTAAAGTTTCAATTGTTAGCCACAGTTTCGTATAGGGGGAAGTATGGAGAATAAAGCACCCGTATGGACACGATCGGATGACCTCACTAACCTATATTACATGCATACGACGGCGCCCCCGTAAGGCTCTGCCTTTGAAGGTCTGGCTGATGGCTGCTCAGGTATGGCAGACGAGGACCAGCTGGCAGAAGATGATATAGATGTTTTGGTGATACACGCAGCGTGCCCGGTGCCCGAGTGAGAGGGAGACTCCCATATCAACAAACACATCGTTTCCCGCCATGACTACAATTACAGTCTGAAGGAAGCCATGGCGTTGGGTATCTCTGGAGAGACAGCCCCGTATCTAGAGATGATGGTTCTAGTCTGATATTCGGATAAAGCAGAATGGCACGCATAACTCGTGATAAAGTAAATACATTTGTATCTTTTTAAGGTATGGGATGTATTAGTAGACGCTGCGTGAGACTTGGTGTATGTTCACGTTTTGAAAATCTAGCGATGCCCTGTGTATTAGAGTTGCATACGTGTGTATGCGCGGGTGCGTGCGTACGTGTGTGTGTGTGTGTGGTGTGTGTGTGTGTGTGTGTGTGTGTACACTGTGATCACGAACGTGTGATCCTGACAGGAGTTGGTAGACATTACCTGGCCTGCCGCACATATTGCCAATCATCAACGCTCCAGGCACCTGCTGCGAAAATGTGATTTCTCATTGGTGCCAGTTATGTCACTGTTTTCATGCTCCCGCGGTCACTCAGTCGTACACACCATCGACTTTCCGCAGATATAGTGGGTGTCGGATGTACGAGCTCACAACAGCGGTCAGCGATGCCTACATAGATTAGATACATACAAACACGACTGCATTACAAAAGAGCAAGACTCGTTGCTGCATCATCGTGGTATCCGGAGTTTTGGCAAAAGGTCAACAGTATTTGACTTCATTCACAGAACTGTGGTTTTTCCCACCCCTCGAGGATTCAATCAATCAGTGTGCGCACCCAAGGTCGCGTGGAGCTACGGCGCGGCTCTGACGTCATATGACGTACATCTTCCGTCAGGAAATTTAGGCGGCATAACACACACATACACACACACACACATATATATATATATATATATATATATATATATATATATATATACCATCACTTTACATGGGCATACGACGTTATAGGTAGAGTCTCCGTATGTTTCCAGGTATATATGACTAGTATAGAGATGTCGGCTTCCATGGCTGTAATTCCTGTCATCAGATC
Source organism: Lepetodrilus schrolli (assembly GCA_032361225.1). Lineage (NCBI taxonomy): Eukaryota > Metazoa > Mollusca > Gastropoda > Lepetellida > Lepetodrilidae > Lepetodrilus > Lepetodrilus schrolli. Next base: position 9,872 of record JAUTBT010024279.1, read on the forward strand.
CATGTACGGTTGCGTGGGTGGATCACCGTTCAGCATCTATAGTGCAGCCAAGAGAACTAGTTCAATGACTCCCGAGATAATATCACATTATCTACTCAAAGAGCAAGCGACGTTCGATCTAATTAAAACAGATAAACGTATACGCGGAAGAATATTGTGCATTTGGTTTAATTAGATTGAAGTGACATTAAGCAATACATTCAAAAGAAAAATAGAAAAATATGTACGACTACCACGCAGATGTTCAAGCAGGCTTGTCTATAAACTAAATCAACCAGCTTATTCTGTCAAGGTAAGGAGTTATTATCACAAGCTATACTAGACTTGTGTCCTTCCATACTTTTCACTCTTACGTTGCTTCCATTAGTGTCTTCTTGGAAATCGGATGCCAACTGTTCTTGTTTTGGACCATAGAATGAACTCAATTCGGAATCCAATGGAAAGGTAGATATTTTTCAAGGCCTGTGAGGTACTGATAGTATACATGTTGACTGATTTTACCAGGTTTAAACCATGCACATTTAGTAGGTCGTTGACAAATGATCAATGTCTATGCGTTCGACATGGAGTAAGTTTAAGTCTAATTATCAACCGCCCTCACGTTACCCGAATTTGCATATTTTAGTGCGAAATTTAGATATCCTAGGTCTAGATATGAAAACTGTATTGGGAAGGTAACTCATTATTCTCATTGAACATAAATCGTATTTTAGAAAATAGTAATATTTCACTATAAATTCGTTTGGCATTGTATCCAACAGTCTATCTTAAGCATCTTGTGTTATCCAGTATAAGAGTTGTTAGTATTCCAATCTTAATAGTGGAATCGGAAGGTAGCAGTTGTCGATACACGTGTTTCTTGTATAATATCTGCAAAGGCTCTGCTGCAATATCTTGGCTATCGCACTGCTACTGACTGTAAGACATAATAATGTGATGAGCTTCGAGTCCGCACTAGATAAGCACCGCGCTATCTCTAGCACAATGCAGGCAGCCTTGATTTGATTAAATGCAATCATCGTTGGCAATTTTGCCAAAATTAAATCAGTTCTTGCAGACTGCTGAAAGATGTAATTACACTCAACGTATACCGTTATAGAACCTTCACATTCCAATAGCAGCAGCATTTGGCCAAAATGACTGGATTATATCGTCTGCCGGTAGGTATACGTTTGCATTACCAGTCGACCTTCGCCTTGCAACCATGTGGCTGTACTGTTTACGAACAAAAAAAACAAAAAAAACGACTCCAATGGGCTTGTTAAAGAAATTCCATTCATTTCCTGATGCAGAATTCCAGGGAGTGACGTCACTGAGTGCGCGAGGGTCATCCACCACGTCTGCTTTACCTATTTCCGCGGGAAAAGAATTTGATGGCTCTGCCTGCTTGGCCTGCTCCCGACGCTGCTGACTTGGTTGTGATGGGGGGAGGGGGACATGGTTCTCCGAGTGTGCCCGCATGTTGCTGATGAATCTCGGGTCAGTCTAACGACTCCAGCAGACGGAAAATGACTTGATGGGGCAGGAAAACAGCCACACTGCCAAATAAAGTGTAAACACGATATCCTTCGATACACAAAAACAAACACGTTAGAAACACTACCCTAGGTACCTCCAATTAATCTACAGCGCTGATTGGAAGAGGTCGCTAGTTCCAAAAGGGCTTTCGTCCCGGGAGCCGGGGTATTGAGCAGTGCCCTTGGTTCTGTAGCGGTTTATCCCTAGCTTAAAGGAAGAAAGTCTATTTTGCCATTGGTAAATGCTTTGGATTGTAGATGGATTGCTATATAATCAGTGCAATGAAGAGACTACTTGCTTGGATGCTTCATGGTTTATTAATAAGTCACAAAGACCACCCAATACGTATGCATAGAGTATTCCATTGATTTCAGTATCAGAATACCGTGGAATGACATATTCTAACATTCAATGGTTTTATTCATGTTGTGCTCTAGAGAAATGGACAATGAGAAAATACCACGGCAGTTTCATGGTATCGGAAATGTGAGAGATCATGCGTTTGTGTAGAGTCGTAAACATACCCGCCACATTCAAAGACAGTACACCGTGTGGTACAAATGATCAGCATATTTCTGAATTCTTCAAGTTTATGATGACGTACGTTTTACATTGACGTCACCGAAAAACGTAATGAAAAATAATCAAACTCTATGCTGTTTTGGTATTGCTGTTTACTGTTTCGCGGTTCCGTTGATAGTTTAACTTAAGATACGAGTACGTAACTTAAGATACGATGACGACAAACCTAGCGGTTGTACGTAAGCATTATGACGTAATTGGACCATATTTATACTATGTCAATAGCCAGAGTCGGTGGACAAATGTTGCAATCCATTCATGTTCAAGAATATTAATGTCCATTTAGTGTTTCCATGGCAGAGACTTCATAATCATTCACTCATTCACTCATAAATCAAGGATAAATCCATATTTATCAAAACTGCGTTATGCCAAGTAGGCAACAAAAAGCTTCCTGTATATACTGCAGTTGGGTTAATGACGACTGAACTGCACTGTCAGCATGATATTTAGTACCATTGGACGACCATGTTGAAGACATCCTGTCAAAGTTTCTATGGTCGTCTGCTCTTTCGTCATCAGGATTGCGTTTCACGAAAATGTTGTAATATGGTCCGGGTGTAAATCGGGGGGTACGATGCGGTTCCTACTACAGTAGGTAATGACGTAAGCTTCGATTTATATCTTGTGTGACCTTTCGTGAAACGCGAGCCAGCAGTGTGTCGTATTTAATGAGCGCTGTCTGGCGGACGAGCGACATTATCATGGGCCGGTGTTTGCACACTTCGCTAAATATTTTACCCGGTACTACGTCAACGAACGTTCTATTTGTGGGTGTATTTTTCTGTCGTTTATGACCGAAATAGATAATCGTTTGCCCCGGGTGCCGTTGAAATATGGACGTAGGCACAAATAGAAATAAACATGAAGCGGTGCCGAGGGTGACTGGGCAAAACTGATATATTGTGTTCTAACGAAGTTAGGATGACTGTGTCAGAATGATTGCGTCACGATGATAGATAACGCGTGTGTTCGAATTGATTCTATACACTTAATGGTATTGGAGTGTGCAATGGAGATATAACTACAATTACGGATTGGCATACAAAGATGGTATATATGGGTATGTGATGGGACATGATAGATAACGCGTGTGTTCGAATTGATTTTATACACATAATGGTATTGGAGCGTGCAATGGAGAAATAACTACAATTACGGATTGGCATACAAAGATGGTATATATGGGTATGTGATGGGACCAATAGTACTATGATGATTTATGCATAGATGATATAGGGGTATCCAATACCATGGGAACAATTTCAACGTTACTGATTAATGTACGTATATAGTATAGGAGTATGCATTGGGACTATTATATGCGTTATAACGAAGAACATCGTTGTGTACAAAACTATAAGTGTTACAATTTTTTTACACATCAATGGTGTTAGTTTGCGTTGTAATACTTTAACCATTTCTTATTTCTGTTCAAATAGTTAGTGCAAATAGTTAGATTGTTTCAGTGAAAAAGTTATAGCTCTACAGACATTTATGATACTGAAAGCCAGAAATATTCCCCAATACGAATATTGTTTAAGTGAAATGTACACGTTTTCTACTGTTATCTTTCTCTGACAGGCCACAGTCCACATGTACCAAACTTTTGATATTGGAATATACGTACAACAGGAAGTAAACAACCTTGATGTCACAGTCGGACAGTACGCAACAGCTGATTAGGATCGCCCTCCCGATAAAGCTGTTTGTCGGCAGTTTTCAAATGGTTCATTATATTAAAATTATTTTATTGAATAATTAGAATAACCCATTCGATACGGCTCGGAAGTGTGAACATTAATTTCACTCGGGATATATTTTCCGTAATCACTCATATCTCGTGGGCTATTCTCTAAATCATCATTGGATTCTGTACATAGAATATTAGTATATAAGGTGACCAATATACTGATATTACCATTGCGATGTCTGTACTCAATGGTATTGAGTGTGCAATGGCAATAGCATGTATAAAATTAGCTTTGGTATTGGCATCAACGACTCCATTGGAAGTTGAATGTTCACTGACTACATCAAGAGTATCTACTGTCTTAGTATTTATGACTTATTAGTACTTGATCTGGCATTATGTCATATTACGGTAATGTTTCATTGAAATGCACTGTTCATCGGCACTGTTCCCCGGCACTGTTCATCGGCACTGTTCCCCGGCACTGTGCATGGTCGTCTGCTATCCTCCCTGGAAAGAAATCTAGAGTAGTCCTAGTATTGACTTGTCTTTCTCGTACGCATGCCTCCGAAACATGGGGTCCAACTATTTTCTCTGATCCCGTTGCCACGGCAACTAAGGAAACTCCAGCTGTAGCTCGTGCGGCACGTGCAGACCATGATGAGAGAAAAGGTAGAAAATTAGGAATTCCTGCGGCTCGCGTTATCGTACGAAAGTGTGTTTAGCTGGAAAGAATAGCTCGGAACTATTCTCTCATTACGTTCAGTGGGAAAGAGGGGTTTGCGGTTGGGAGGGGAAGGGTATTACTCTCTTCGTATAACGCCTAATCAACGTTCTTCTACAGGTTAGTGCATGACTGCAAACAGATGGTAAGGATGAATCAACGCTTTGCTTTTAGGAGTCTTTCATAAAACGAGACTTTCAGAAGAAATGTCTAAGCACGAGCACTATTGCCCATTGCCTATGCATTATATGGATAATTTTCTAACAACGGTCCTCATGACACCATATGAGGTCCTTTACCCAACGAGTCTAAGGCCTTCAATTATTTTACTCTCTCTCTCTCTCTCTCTCTCTCTCTCTCTCTCTCTCTCATAGGTATTTCTCGATTGCTATCCATCTGTAATTTATCTCTCTATCTCAGTATCTCGATATTTCACTAGCTCTATACATATCCATCTCTCAATCATTGTGACTCGCCAGCTGCCTGGGCAACAATGGTACCTATACCGGACGCAGTACACCGAAGCTTACATCAAGGTTAATTGGTCTTATTCCACTGATCATTGACCCAAATGCTCACCTGGGACATTTGTCTCCCCTGCCCACGTGTCTACTCTGCGCAAGAACAATAAATAGGCCTAATAGCTATACATCCTTAAATTCAGGCCATTCTTGAAACGCGGAGGGCAGTGGTGGCGCCATTTGGCCTCAGAAATCAAGAATCGTTCGTTGCGTTTGCAGGTGTTAGGATAGTCTATGTTACACCATGTTTTCACCAAAATACTATTGAAAATATCCCCCTAGAGCAGTTAACCAAGTCTAGATTACTGGAGAACAGGTAAAGAATTTCAGGGGCTCCTTTCATATAAATATAATACGTATCAATTTAAGTTATATATTATTGATTTACTTTAACCCTATGAGACTATGGATAGTCTAGTGTTAGGATAGAAGGGCATTAGTTGACAACCTATTAGTAGATAGTAGACACTGTCCATTTATTATGAACAGATACAGCGTACAAATATGTCCCCACGGGGAGAGAGAACGGAAAAGAGAAGGTTTCCCCTGTTGGTTAGTATCTCTACTCAGCGGACATGAAAACGATATACCCAAAATAACTGTGGTCAGAAGTGATCATTGATTAGTGTAGACTTGATGACTGAACAGGAAATCCTAAGCTAAAAGCTAGCTGTACCTTAAGACTGTACCTTACAGCAATTCACGTTCAAGTTCTCATCTTCGCAGAATTAACAAATTCAAATGTTGACATTCGGGACTGGGTTTCTTCTATTTGTGTTTGACTCGACCCAGCGAACAATGCATTCGCTAATCACACCACTTAAAGCCATTCGTTGGACCTTTTCCACGGAATTGGAGCGATATTCACATGGAACTATAGCTGATTACGCGGGGTTAACGATATTGGCAGCGCCTGGGGGTCGTTCCTGAGATATCCACTCATGGCTAGATCAGTATCAGGCGTCGTTAGGAAAGGTCATTCCTTCACCTCCAAGACGGGCTCTCATTTCGTGAGGCCCCCGGGGTGGAGAGTGTATGTGCATCTTGTTGTTTCTCAGTCGGACATCGCTGTGATATTGGTAAATATCTCTGATATCGGTCATGGAACGTAAACAGTAAATTACAGCTAGTCCAGTTATTTCCAGAAGCTCGGACCCAAAAGGATTCGCATAGTATTCCACCCGCCCCCAACACAACGCCCTTGGATGCCGCTATTTGTTCACGAAAAGAAAAACACCTAACGATGCCGCTGTATTATTCTTTCAGTGAACGTCATAACCCTGCAGACATGTATAGTCCTGTATGTTCGAAATATGAATTTACAATCTAGTAATTTTCAAGTTTTATGAAAAACAGAAAAACATAATTGAACATATTGAAGTACTCGTTTAAATTCTGCTAACTTCTAATGTTAATATGTACACAGATTGACTCTATACCAAAAATATATACTTAAAGATGATACGGCAGTGCTCCTTTAATGAACATCATCATAGTCGTGCATTAATCAAAGAGCATACTAAGTGGTATATTGGCCCAACTTTCCACTGAAGTCGTAATGTATGTATCGACTGTGTGTTTACACGGAGGTCCGCGCGCCATGTAATAACTGATTGTACACATGACTACACGCAGTCCTCATTAAAGGTGTACATTCAATATCGATGTATGGAAGTGAGGTGTAATATCTACCTGTGATTGTTGCTACAAGAGATCAATACAGGTTTTTTTACGAGGTGGAATAATAAATACCACGCTGATTCCATCCTCCGGAAGAGAAATCGATAAATTTGGTTTTCATACCAAGGCTCCATTGTCGGCTTGTATATTCCGTGTGTGTGTGATAACGGACGGCATCATCCTTCTGTCAGACCCAAGAAAGCACGTGGATGTCTCTCTGGCTCCCGTCCATCTGACCAATAGGAAACTAGCTGTTGGTTGGGGTCGGTCATCTGCAGGAAAAGGGGTGTTAAATATGATATCAGCTCGATGGGAAACGCATTGATGTAACCTAATACCAACATTGTTCCATCGAGTAGTAATTGAGTGTTTATACATGGTGTTTATATTATGTCGTGGCCGCTCTTCGTGCCAACAGTGCATTGGGTTCTTGCATTGGGTTTAATGGTGGGGATTCATCCATACGGATAACCATTAGGAGTCATGGATGGGGATAATTGTATTGGTAAAATGAATATTGTTGTATTGTGATTGTGATCGCGAAATTAATCATTATGACCCGAGCGGAAAAGTGATGCTAATATAGAAAATCCGAGGTTGACAATCACCGTATGTGTTATTTGTTGGAGTAAAATGAAGGAATCATGAAGCTTAGAAAGCCCAGGAATGTCCACTATATGAAAACGTTGTCAATACTCGGTCACCTGATTTTCTCTTGTACGAAACGGCGTAACTCTAACGTAACCTCAACTCCATCCTTAAACCAAAGACTACACCATTGCTAAGGTTGGACTTACGATTGCCTTAAAGCCCCACCGGTTTCTTGAAGGAAATACAATAATGTCAACAGTTGCTGTAAAATATAAATTCAAATATTTGAATGTCAGAAGACGCTTTGGTTCTGGTATGCCTGTAAATCTATTATTGGTACATAGTCATGGCCAAGCAGATGACTTCTTCTGTCCTGGATGATTGCTCTTGTAGTTGGTAGGAGGAACAGAGGTCACATGACTTTGAATGCTGACCGGCGTTGTCAATCATGGCCGGTGAGGTGAAACAACTGCTTGTCTGACCACGGCTCCGTACAGATGATTCTGTTGCCATACCGCTGTCAAAACGAATGGAATTTCCATTGGCTCTCCGCCTGGACATACAGCACTGTTGTGAGTGTATATAAACCAGCAGGGAATGCCAGTAGATATATCTCAGGAGGTGATATAGTATTACTAGGTACCGGCTCTTCATCGCAGAGTTCCAATCACAAGGTGCCCCTCTTTTACAGCTTTGATACTGTCTCGTCTTGCCGAGGGCAAGACCACCAGGGAGTTACTAGGATAGAAAGAATGCGTTAAAGGGAATATCTCCCAGCGCTGGGGGTACTTGACATATACGAATACAACTAGTACATCTCAAAAACTCCAACAGGGTTGGTCAACAGGCAAGCTGAGTACATTCTGGCAAGATAATAGCACTGACCTACTTTATTATATGCTTAGCACGGACAAAAACCATCAACTTCCGGTAGAATCGTGTCACCCACCTCCTCCTGCATCAGTAGACGACATGATGTCGTAGCTCTACCATTGTCTTGAAGCGCAATTAAAGCGTATTAGCAGATTGGATTGATGGGCAAGCCTGTGAGACTATTACGCATCGATCTTATATTCCTTGACCAGCTTCCAGCCTTCCTCTCTCGCGGACCCTGTACGTAGCAAGCCAGACCCACGTAGACAATTTTATTGTATTGATTCCTAAGCGACAGCTTTTCCTTGTAAACAACCTCGACACTCCAAGGCGCAGAGCCAAGTCCACGGACCTCGACTTCCTACAAAAACATCATATAACCCAATTCCAAGGCCCTCCTGTAGACTGGTGGTAGACTAAATACGCTGAGTGCACCCAACTCTATTATCATCATCAGATTCTTATTGGGTTTAGATATATTTTTTTCTGGAGTTTGGATGAGAAAGCTGTGTGCTGCATTACCCAACACATATCTTAATTACTTCATGTTAGCAGTGGAAACATTGTCAACGCTCATTCCGTGCTGTATAACCTTCAATGTGCTATCGTCAAGGTCATCTCTTAGAGGAAAGTATATGTAATTACGTTGAGAGGGAAACAATGGGTTTAAATGTATGGCACTGCAAGGCACTCGGAGAGAAAGTGTCGACAAAGTTAACTATTTCATAACACAAGGAAATACAACGATGATTAAAGGTGCTTCTTGCATACGGGAGAATAATTGCTACGATGCCCGACTTCAAATCTGGTGTATACCACGTGGGCGTTTGGAAGGACTACATGCATCTCAGCAATGCCACGGGAATTTTAAAGGCCCATTACATTCACGGAGGCTGAAAATCTGACACGTTTCCACTTCTTTTTCAAGCATGCGTGTGGTTTTATATCATATTTATATATGTCGTGATGAAGGCTCTGATAGGAACTATAGTTATATTGGACCTTATCCAGAAAATATCATTATTTTGCTTTTTATTTTGCGAAATCTGTGCGAATGTCAAAGTCAAAACTACACCCTTGTATGATGGAATCTGTATAATGTCCTTTTTGGGAGCTCAAATCATTACACTTTAGAAGTCTATTCAAGTCGTCTCATTCCTAATCCCCTCAGGACGGTTATAGAACTACCGTAGTATATCGGCTCGAGTTAGGTCACATGGCCTAGGCAAGTTGAACAGTCCTTAATATATATATATATATATATATATATTCATCAATGAGCTATGCCTAGATTCGCATAAAGCTATACTACATAATACAGTGCTATTTATTGAATGTTACATTGTTTTAATATAATCCTTCACAACTAGACATTGTTTTAAAGAATACAATCCTTAAAAAAAAGGAACAAAATGTGAGAAACTTCACTTTATGAAAGATAATATAAGTAATTTAAACATAAATGTATGTTGCTATAGTTATTGCCTATCGCATTCAAAAACAAATAGATCTGTTGGATAAATATACCCTGTATTTTTATATTTTATTTTACGAAATCCATATATCATTCTACTGTTAGATGTATATTACTTAATATAAGTTAGACTTGCCTAGCACAATTGTTTTCCCAATATAGGCCATGCTATTTGTATGGAATGTAACGTGATTCGTTATTCGTCTTAGTCACGTGTTTTTTTTAATGAAAGTTATGGTGTCCATCGTTGAAATATTGGGACTGCATTGACACCTCTGAACGTGTTCATAATGACGACATCTGTATCACCGACTGCCGGTGACTTGCAAAATTATTTGTCTACTCATTTACCTTTCACAATGTCAGTTTAGCTTTGCGCGTTTACCTTCAGCTTGGACTGGTTCCGTGTCAATGTGTACATATTAGGGGGCATTACAGTTTCTTTCCACTATCATTTATCGTATAAATCAGCTTAGTTCTAGAGGATATTGTTGCTAGGCTATTGTTGCTAAACTGTTCAGTCAGCATGCACTAGCTTTACACCCACTTGTACAGAAAGGCCCAAATATTCCTATAAACAGAAAGATAGAGGAGGTCAATCACGTCAGATTTTGGCAAAGACGAGCAGTGAAAATCAACAACTCACATGGCTGGAATGCACCAGCAATATTGACCTAACAACTGCACATTGCTAATGCATACGCCTTCCTATCATACAGGTG
>JAUTBT010024290.1:0-20248 GCA_032361225.1 Lepetodrilus schrolli
TATGCTAAAAGTGTGACATTATTACCCTAGTTTTCGGATCATTGTGCATTCAATTTTCCTTCTGTCGTTGTGCATGGATGAAAGATTCCCGTTGCGACATCAAACAAAAACTCACTCAGTTTTCCATCTCAAATCACTGGCGAGTATACAGCACAATATACATGTTGGGTGTCCAGATTGGGTGAGATATGGTCACTCAGGATAATCCATAGTTCTTTGTCACTCGTGAGTTATTCTCTATATCTTTCACAAGGCACTGCAACACCAAGAAAATAACCATTTTATTGAACTGTTGAAAGTTTATAGTTGCCTTTCTGACTCGATATTGATAGGATGCAGTGTCTGTAGAGTGGAAATGCAGTTATCATCCTTGGTCTTGTCAGTACCAGCAGGTGGTTGCAGGTTTACTGCAATGTTCAGAACTACGGCTGTTGTGGGTTTCCTCCTGCCCTAAACTGACAAGCCATGATATAAGTGAAAGAATCTTGAAAGCAGATCTAAACCCCAATTAAAAAAATTAAAAAATTTAAATATACATATTGCCTACAAAAAGTTATGGGTGAATTATAGCTTGTTTTCTGTCATGTCGTAGATCGCCAGGACTGCATACTACAGTGCCGACCAGAGAGGTTCCATTGCTGTGTCCTCAGAGAGCATCGGAGAGATGTTCGACCTGACCTTCAAGATGAGGACATATGAGAACGAGAGTCTCATCCTGTATGCTGCCAGCTCTGACCAGGTACGTCTGACGTTGTTGTTGGAATGTCTTCAGATGTTGGAATGTTTTCAATCCTTGTAAATCCCATATTATAAAAATTGTGTTTCTACTTTCAGTCGAGTGCATTTTCCGTTGGCATCATAGACGGCAAGATCGTGGTGATGGCCGATCCTGGAGGTGAAATGACGCGCATCGAGAGTCGAGTCAACGAATACAGCGACGGGAAGTGGCACTACATCTCGGTCATGAAGAACGGTCAGAAGTAAGTTGTGTTCACTATTGTGTCAACAAGATGCAAGTATGACATAACCAGAATCCCTGGCCCCCCTCAGATCATTTAATGAAGCATCCATTAAATGATAAGTGAAAACAATGACCATAAACTTCCTTACGTAGTGTCCATTAAATTAAATAAATCACTCTCCCATTATGTGGCCATAACACGACATTGAATATTAACATGAAAGGTCATAAAGTAGTGATACATTTTTTTATGAAATGTCGTATAATACCAAGATTGAACCTTACGAAGTATTGATATAATACCAAGATTGAACCTTATGAAGTGTTGATATAATACCAAGATTGAACATTATGAAGTTTCCACAAAATATCTAGACGTATTTTCATGAATTGTCAGTAAAATGATCTTTTCATCAGTTGTCTTTGTAGATATAATAAAAGTAATATCCATTAACTCATCAATACTCATCACGTTATTTTACAAGCAAATATTTATTAATATGGCAGAATTGCACTTTTACTACATTTTTGTAAACACCCCAAATTGAGAATCTCGATTGATTTCGTCGGCGCACGTTTGCATCTTTTCTGTTCTCAAATAAATTCTGATTCTGATTTTATTTTATGATTTTTCCCCCTCCAGATTGACCATGAATATTGACGACCTAGAAATGGTTGAGAACCCATCGACGGGCGACTCTCTCAACCTGTTGACCGACACTCCTCTGTATTTCGGAGGGCTGCCACAACACTACAACGTCAAACCTGGCATGGCGCCAACATCCATGAAGTTTATTGGATGCATCGGAGATGTCACCGTGAACAAGAGGTAACAATATCAAGTTTGTCGGATGCATTGAAAAAGAGGCGACCCGTGACTCCTTTACACATCCCTTTAGTCAAGACCTTTATGAAGCTTTTTGTGAGGATCCATTGTTTTGTGAGGATACATTATATGAAGAGGTCCTAAAAAAAGCCTTGTTCCATTGCTGAAAGTGTATAAACTGATTGAATGTTTAGTTTTCAGAGCACGTCTCTAGGTGAGTTTCAACGTTTCATCAAGTGTCCGTTGTTTCCAGGTTCGTGAACTTTGCCAATGTTAAGGAAAGCGACAGACTGGGAGCCAATCTTGCTGGATGTCCAGAGACAAGGAAACCGGATCTGGAACTTCCCAGAGAGACCACGGAACAGCCGTCTCCAGATGAAGAAAGTAAGTGACATTTATCACCTAGCCAGTCTTACATTGTTTGGGCTTGTGTATGCTTGACAAAATAAATTAAGGGCCAGCAGATATTTTATGGGGAGGCTCACTCACTCTACCAAATTTCGGAAGTCTGCTTGAGGAATCTGGTGCCATTCTTTTTCCAAAGCATCTACAAGTTCTTGAAGAGTAGCTGGAGCCTATGGATATTTGGAAATTCTTCATTGTTAAATAACATAATGATAAATTTAAATATTTACAAAGGCTAGTGACCATTTATCACCAGGCCTAGAGATTACGAAACATTTTCTGAGTAAGATTTCATGCTCGAGCTAAAGTTCTATATATGGGGATTTGTGAACAAAATTTCGAGTTGTGCATGAAATCCTACTCAAACATGTTTCGTAAGCTCCTGGCCTAGTATATCTCTTGTTCCTTCCTTTATTTCAGCCCAGCACCCAGACACTGTGACAACCTTGCCCTCTGGTCAGTGCGCCTTGTCGCCCAGTCCAGACCTCATGTCTTCCGGTTCCGTGGATGGTAACCGCTTTGGGTCCATGTCCGACAGCAGACACGAATATAAGAAGCTGCCATCCAGATTCAGGATCAGGTATGTTTGTTGCACAGCAGAAAGTGGGTACCTGGTAGGATGAGCTGAATGCCAACTTTCACATTTAAAAAACAAAACATGTTTATTATATTATTATTATTATTGATATTATTATTAAGACTTTGCAATCAAAAGCATTATAATAATTATGAATAATTTGTATTTTTTTAATTATTAATATATTATTATTATTATTATTATTGAGATTTTGGAAACATTTGTCCAATAACCATCTACTCAATAACTGGGAGGCAATTCCTAAAATAACACAATCTTTGGATGAAAAAAGCTGATCATGGAATTGGAATTGTTATATTTCAGATCTATATTTATCGTTGAATTCAAGACGACTGCAGAAGACGGTATCATCCTGTATCTGGCAGACAACCGCCATCTGGATTATATTGACCTTTACATGAAGGGTGGCTATGTGGTGTACGCCTTTAACTGTGGAAGTGGATCTGCAGTCATTACAACAACGAAAACATACAACGACGGAAAGTGGCATACGGTAAGTGTAAAGAAATGCATATAATTATCTCCAATTACTATTATTTTTTATATTTGACACCACCGAATTGTATCAAATATCAAATTGTATTTATTTTTATTTTCGACCGCCCAAGCCCAAATTATCACAGAAAAAACAGGGAATCAAATTTAACTATGACCTTGTATAAAGACTGACCATTTCTTCCAGGTTGCTTTTGCCCGAGCACAAACACAAGGTAACCTTGAGATAGACGGTGTAAGAGCTGGCAGCGGCAAGTCGTTGGGTCGTACACGCTCCATCAACGTCGCTGCACCGTATTATGTTGGCGGAATTCCAAAAGGCATCACCAAGAAAGCCTCCAACAATTTACAGGTGAGCATTAATTAGTTTACCAGCGTTTTACTAGTCTAATGGTATTAAGTTTCTGTGTATTTGTAGAAAAAATAAGACTATATTCAGTTAACCTAAGAAAAGCACCTTAAATTATTTTTATTGTTATTTAAATTGTTATTATTATTATTTCTACTACTACTATTATTATTACTACTGCTACTATCATTAATATTATTTTATGATTATTTTATTAATTATTATTACTACTACTATTATTATTACTATAATTATTTTACTATTATTGTTATTTTTTTAATTACTATTATTATTATTATTATTATTTTTATTATTATATTAATTACTATTATTATTACTACAGGATGTGACAGGGAGTTTTATTGGCTGCCTGAAGAACTTCAAGCTGAATGACAAAGAGTTTGGTTTACCTATCGAACAGTTCAACACCAAGCCCTGCTCTGAAACCATGGAGGCTGGATCTTTCTTCACATTGGATGGCGGATATGTCAAACTATGTAAGTTGTGGCTAGGGATGGCGTATATGTAAGTTGTGGATAAACATTCCATTGGAAGTGTCCAGAAGTTGCCAGAGGTTTTCCACCTAAGTTTCAACCGTGACCCATGCATATCTTTCTTGCCCATAAGTTTTCTCAGCAAATCATAATTTCTATAGCATCTTCAAGCAATGGTTCAAGAATAACATTTTCAGGAAGAATTTTGTCAGACATACCCCATCCCCTGATAATAATAATAATAATAATAGTGCATTTCTAATGCGCTGGACTCCATGTGGAAAAACACATGCTGGAAGCGCAGACAAAGACAGTCACTAGGTATAGGCTGATCATTCGCTATTAAACTGAGCACATTAATTTTAATGACATTTGGTATATTAGCACATTTTATTTGTTCTCACTTGTTATTATTTTGTCATGTACCACATGTCTATTGCAGACGACAAGTACAAAGTAGGACTTGACCTCGAGGTGCGCATGGAGATCAAGCCGAGGTCAGTGTCGGGCCTCCTCCTGGCTGTGCACAGCAAGGGAGACTTCCTCGTGCTGCAGATGGTGGATGGGCAGGTTAGTATTGTTATTTAATGCACTCTGGAAATATTCAAAAAGGCTACTGGCTATTTATCACCAGGCCCAGAGATTACGAAACATTTTGTGAGTACGATTTCAAAGTTTTGTTCACAATTCGAGTTTGAGCAGGAAATCGTACCAAATTTTTTTTTGTAATCTCTGGACCAGGGCATCCTTCCATGAAGCCCTCATAGCATCAACCTCTAGTACGTGGAAATCCAGCCTAGTTACAAGCAGGACATGTGCACACAAAACATGTCGGCCGTGATACGAGTTAAAGAATCTTGAAAGTGGTTCTAAACTGGTTATTATCCCTTGAATTCGAATACACTCGATTAATGATGACAGATTTAGAGATCTATACTTTTCAGACCCATGAAGCAGTTTGCATCAGTGTAGGCATTCTAATATGAATGTATGACTGGTTTACTGATTGGATCTCACTTCAGATCATCATGACAGCTGACAACGGAATGGGAGCAATCTCCACCACATTATCCCCTGCAGCGATTAACTCCCTTTGTGATGGAAACTGGCATACAATCATAGGTAAGTGCCATACAACATGTCCTCTGTATGCCGATTATAGAAATTCCCATAAGATTGAAAGTGCCTTAAAATTCTGTTTCATAAATTTCAGTTTTAATGAAATCTATATGGGCAGAGATAGGAAATGAAATATATGTACCCAGCAGCACTTGATGCATATATGTAATACCAGTGATGTATGTTCTGAAATTATCGAAGATAGAGCACTCATATTATTGATGTCACAGGTATTGGTCTATTTTGTTATATAAATTTATTACAAAACAAATATTTACCATTAGGCATTGCTTGCTATTAGGCATAGAGACCTTATGAGTATTTCTACAGGCCAAGATTACAAGACTTTTTGAGTATGATTTCATGTTCAAGCTCAAATTTTATATGGGGATTTGTGAACAAAACCTTGAGTTGAGCATGATTTTATATTAAAAAATGTTTTGTAATCTTGGTGCCAGATATTTTATTTTATACTTAGATTCATTTTTGAAAACATTTAAAAATCTGTAGCCGTAAGAGAATTTTTTTTTTGTCATGTAAGGGTGAAAGATTCATGCTGCGGCACAAAACAATAATTAACTCACCTTCGAAAAATAAAAATATTTTGAGGGAAAAAGAAATATCCTAACCTTATGGCCTTCAAAGTCCCATTACCATGCTATAAATATCTTATCTCTCATCTCATCTCATCTCATTAAACAAATCTGTAGCTTTAAGATATTTTCTTTCCTTAGAAAATTATTGGGAGGAAAAAATATATACAAATGCCAAAATAAAAACAAATATTAAAAATTGTTAATACTTCGAATAATATAATTGGAACTACTTTCACTAATCTTGGCAATACCTAAGAACATCAAATTTCCAAAAAAGTAACAAATATTCTTAAGGACAGTTCTCATCCTCTTTATCATCACTATAATTATTTACCTTCCGGATGCCACTTAAGATTGACAGTTTAAATCTAACAGGGCCCGTAAATCTTTTGTACCAAAAAGTATTTGTTCTTTTAATCATATTTGTAATTAGTTGAAACGTATTGTAAATGTTACACTACATATGTACATTGTAATTTAAGGAAAATGTTTTGTTAGTAAGTTAATGTTGTATCAATCATGTTCTACTTATTTATTGTATGTATCCATTTATATACAGTCCTTTTACAATGTAAACAAATTTCCTCCTGGATAATAAAAATAGATATATTATTATTATTATATTATTATTATTATATTATCATTATTATATCCTAGCATTATGGCCTTCAAATCATAGGTACCATACCATGCTATAGATATCTCATCTGGCCATATCTTATCTCATCTCATCTCTCATCTTATCTCATCTCTCATCTTATCTCATCTTATCTCATCTCATCTCATCTCTCATCTTATCTCATCTCATCTCACCTCACATCTTATCTCATCTCATCTCTCATCTTATCTAATCTCATCTCTCATCTTATCCAGGCATGAAGGCCAAGGAGGTGGTGATCCTGACGGTGGATGGTGTGGTGGCGCCCACAGGTAAAGGCAAGCCAGGCGTCTCCGCAGCTGACACCAACGACCCACTGTATATTGGCGGAGCACCAGGTGGGTACACCAACTGTCACTACATTGTTCTTTTTTATTTAATTTTATGTATTTATTATTAATTAATTTTTTTACCAAATACTATACACATAGGGATATATTATTTACACATATGCATATACATCCATATTAATGAGATTTATGCATCTTTTACACATGGGGATTTATGCATGTTTTTAGTACAGGGATTTATTCATATTTTACACATTGGTTGTTCAAATGAAGACATCTTCATTTATCATGTGTAAAAATCAAGTGTTTAATGTTAAACATTCTTCTATGTTGGCAACAGTAAGACTACCTCAGGCCAACCAAGTAAAACACTACGGAAAAGACATATTTTAATATTAACATTCTCATGACTTTACAAATCGCATATTACTGGTCTATAATTATTATATGGGGAGGTTAAAGTAATCCAACTATTTATTTTTCTGAAGAAATCTTTAAATTTTGTTAATTTTATTATGATGACAATGTGTAGGTAATTAATGAAGTAAAATTGTTTCCATTTCAGATTTGGGTGCCAAAGGTATTCTGACTGAGGACAGCTACGTGGGCTGTATACGCAACGTGCAGCTCAACGGGGTGATGCAATACATCGGCTCAGGCATGTCTGTAGGAAACGTCAAGCTAGACTCATGCCCGGTTGCCTAGTCACAGCATAATAACATGGTTACCATGGCTACAGGCATAACTCGCGTTTCACCACCTCGATCTCCCGAAATTAAAAACAAAATAGTTGAATATCATAATGTGCCAAGTAGGTGTTTCTGTTCAGTTGTCATATTTGTGTTTGTGCTTGTGAAAGACGGATATGGAATGCCAGTATTTTTATGTGATTGTTGCCGTAGAAAGCAGACACTCGGGCAAGTCTTGGAAGGCATTGCTGATTATTTTACCATTATGTCCATGTCTGTTTTTGTTTGTGTATCTATGAACTGACCCAGTATAAATAAAGAAGGATCAGTTTCATATTCTTGAGCATTAACAAATGAAAAGATATGTATTTTATTAATAATTTTACAACACATGACAATAAAGATGGTAAATGTATTTTTAAATGATCATTTATTGGGCTGAATATCATTTTACTTTTTAAACATTGTTTTTGCTCACTTGTGTTATATGTGTGTCTTAGTGTGTGCTTGTTCTGTGGTGTTTCTTTTTTTTAAAGCCAAATATCTTCGTTTGTTAAGGTGGCACACAAGATTTTACTAGGGAGAATGCATACATGGCCAATTACCAATTATCACTTTATAATTCCACTAATGATGGGTCATGCCTTGTAGTCATGGCAACAGTGATGACCCCCCGGATAACGAAACAATTACCTCCCTTTCCTCCCTTCCATTATCCTAAACTCATATTTTGATGTAGGATATACAGTAATGTTTTGGTCTTTCGATTATTGTTTCGTATTTGTCAAATTTACTTTGAGAAATGAAAATTCTTGTATGAACAGACTAATTTTACGATTCTTTTTTTTTAAAAATGAAATTTGATATTGAATACTCATATTTGTTAGAAATGTTTTGCATTGACAATCAGGGTAACAATGTATGCATTGTGGATGTAAGCATCCTACATCAAGATATAGTATGTAGTTGTAGTAGTATCTGACGGCTTGCAGACTGTTCATTTAGAACACTAAATATATACCAATATACATACAATTACTCCGCCACTTTCTGTCAGTTTTTAAAGGGACATTGATGGGATACCATCATTAAGCTGTACCAGATTTTGGTCATGAGTGATAAGAAATGTTGTTTTCTTTGTCTGGTCAATGTTTATCGATTTTTATTCTCATTGAAAGACTGAATAAGTGATAAATTGACAAAGATGGCTTTGTTGAAAATCATCCTTGGCATTTTATTATGTCATATTTTCTAGTCATTAATTTGGTATTTGTCACAGGTTAGTTCAACTATGTGTTTTGAACCCTAAAGTTTGACAACTGGTCTGTATTAAGTTTTATGATTCTATAAAACAATGTGTATAAACTTACTATGAAATGGTCTTTCAATTTTCTTTTGCATTTGCTGTATAGAGAAAGCCATTTTAACACTGTTTTTGTGGTTGTCAACCTGCTGTGCACTCGACATATTTGGCTACTTTTTCAGAACAACTGTTTGATATATAAAGTTTTACATCTTCACATTGTTGAGTTTCCGAAATATTTATGTTAATGTCACAGAATAATTTGCATATTTGAGAGTATTGTTTTAATAAAAAAAAAAGTGTTATCTATCTTTTAGGAGCATCAAACTATATTTCAAGATAAATTTATACGTCATTTTAAAATATATGCATTTTAATATACATGTCCCAGTAAATTTACATAAGTTACCAATCTAAATATGCTCTAATGAATTGTCTTTGACGTGTCAGATAAATTGTTTTCCTTCGATTTGCATCAAATGGACTGAAATTATTAATTGTACAATATGTCTTCAGAGTTCAATTATTTGTTAATTAACCTTTTTTTGTTTCACAAATTAATACAATTTTTGATAGTTCAATGAGAGATTGACTCCGTTTTCCTAAATGTATCGGAATATTACCGACACAAAATTCCAGTTTCATAATAATAGTGATTGAAGCATTGCAATCAATATTTCATATTACTTCTTACATGTTCTTACAACAATGATATTACAATTATTTTGTGACACTGGGTGAATTTCAGTGTGTTTTTAAAAATAAATTACTACCACTCACACGACTGGATTTTCAATTTAATGTTTAGTCTCTTTGATGCATTGTGACCTTCCTACCCCAAATCCCCCTGTTTTCATATTGTAGTACATTTAGTTGGTCATATCCATTTGAAATACTGGTGCTAGTCTTCCATCAAATACATATATTTAAATACTTTTTACATTTGCTTTAAAACATCATTAAGCTTGAATGTTGGATCTATTGATCACATTTGATTGCAACCTCACCATGTCATACAGTGCTTACAACTGGATGTACTAAGATGTCAAAACAGAAATAAAAATTTGAAAAAGTATTTTTCTTTGTTTTTGTCATACCGATGAGTGTGTGTGTGTGTGTGTGGTGTGGTGTGGTGTGGTG
Source organism: Lepetodrilus schrolli (assembly GCA_032361225.1). NCBI lineage: Eukaryota > Metazoa > Mollusca > Gastropoda > Lepetellida > Lepetodrilidae > Lepetodrilus > Lepetodrilus schrolli. Next base: position 9,924 of record JAUTBT010024290.1, read on the forward strand.
TGGTGTGGTGTGGTGTGGTGTGGTGGTGTGTGTTGTGTGAACATATGCTTGTCAGGCATGGCAACAGACAATTATGAGTTCAGCAGTTAACAATTTGCAAATGCATCCAATACAAATAAATTGGCAGATTTCCGCAGAACCGCAAAGAATTGCCATATCTGACTTGTGAATGTGTGCTTGTGTGGGGGTCATAATATGGGACGACATCATTGCCCATGACAATCTACATGGTTAATGACAATGAAAATGTTTCATTAGTTTTGTGTAGATTTTCAGTCTTTAGATACTAGGCAGATGAGGAAAATGGCCCCAGGCTGTGTGTGTTCAACATACAGTTCTATGAAACTGGTCTTGGCTCATATAAACTTGTTTACAATCTATCGTAAGATAAACCTATTTACATATTTACATTTTTGTTTTATTTGCATAATACTGTATACTAGTATGTGTATATATACCTAATCCAAAGCTTGGTACCCTTAAAGCAGTGGAAAAGTTTGGGATGTCTGTTGATTTATGTATACTAGATAAGTAAATATACCTGTCACCTTCAAGGAAATAAAATACTTAACCTATATCTGTAGGTTGTGAATCTTAGTGTGCATGCACTAACAGAGATGTGGGTTTTCATCACACTATGAACATTTCTTTAAAAGTCTCTGTAAATACTGTTATAAACACTTTATTTACACACTTGTTGACAAATTGGTACATAAGCATCTGACATCTGACAAGTTGGATCTGTACACCATACATACATAACAACAGCAACTGTATAAGACATGTTAAAATACATTTTCAATAAACAATACTCGATAAGTGTTGATAATTAATGTTTTTTCTTTCTTTTACTGGTACCAATACAGCATTCAGGAAATAAATAATGATTTTTATAATAGTTTTATTCACAATGAAAAGGAGTTGCTCCAGTGTTACTAAAATCTAACACGAGTGATCAATTCTACAGAATGATATGCTTTGTAATCCTGTGTCCACTTAAAGCAGGGACATCGCTATAGGAAAATAATCGTTCATACCCTGCAACATTTATGTAATGTGTAGCTTTAAAATGGTTAATGTATCAAAAATTTATGCCATCCTTTCATGAACACATTTACCATATACAGCATTTAGCATTAGACCGGTAATGAAAACAAAATCTAACATTCCAATATACAAATACAATTTTACGTGCTAAATACTCCTCACAAATTGCAACGTATCCATCAAATATCAACATGACTATTTGCGATCGACTTCATAACTTGCAAGACAGCTACTGCTCCAGAGAGTCTGGGATGGTATGTGTAGGCTTGTACACCTGTCTCTTGAAGTGCGTGTTGGTGTAGATGCCGCTCTCGTCCTGCCATGTGTTGCGTCCGGGGCGTCGAAAATCCGTGGTATCCGTGAACTGAGAGTGACATTTCTTGTACGCAGGCGAGAGGTCATCGACATCTGGGAGTGTTAACTGTTAAAATGAAACAACACCCGATTAATAACGATTTCAAATTGATTAAAATAATTGAAACCGTAGTAATTTTATTTTATTACATTTTATCAACAATCAAATCGTTTTCACAAAATGTTATTGGAGAGATATTTCACATAATATTTGTTGAATACAGCTGTACCTCCTTTTTGATGGGTTAGAAGACGTACAAAAAATACCTAAATAAAACATGGTTCAAATACGGCAATTCATTTCAATCCAATCAAAATAAATTGAAGCTTGGTAAATGAGCAAGAAGAACCTAGGTCAAGGCTAATGCATCGAAGAAGAATCTAGGTCAAGAAGAATGTGCCCATGTATAAACTAGGTCAAGGCTAAGGTGAATCTAGGTCAAGGAAAATGAGGTTAAAGATTCTTGCACACATGAGGCGAACATTTGTTGCAGGGACAAATTTCCATTAAATCAGTTCCTATCTTTCTTTTTTTTGTCGCCAGCGATTTTCTCAGCAAAAAATAGCTGGCCTCTGGTGTGTAAGGACAAAGAATAACTCTAGATGAGATGACGTACAGGCGTTGGCTCGAAGGGGTATGGAGGACCGAAGTCTGCTTTGTGTGTCGTCTCCGAGTAGAATTTGTTGTGGTCCCGTGTGTGGTGGGGCAGAACTGCTCCATATCCTTCCTTGGGGTCTCCAGTATCCCTGCAAGGACAGAATAATATAATTTAAAAAAGGAATTAAGCTTTTCCATAAACATTTTAGCAAAATGCATGGCAGTCTTATAATGTTGAAAAACCTGTATTTGACTGAGATGTTTATTTTTACATTTGTAAAGCACCCTTGAACATACTTTGTATACAGTATTGTGTTTTTTTAAACAAACTTTCAGTACAGGAAACCACCTCTATGTTGTTCAGACCTATTTGTCATCAAGTAGGTTAATTAATTTCTTTAAAAAGAACATGCACAATTCATTGAGGGTTCACAGAGTTAATTACCTGTCAATGTTGATATTATCCACTGTGTCCACAGTTACCATTTTCTTCCTAGTATCTTGTTCTTCAAATTCTTTCTTGTGAAGTGTTGGCTGTTCCATCATCTCCTGGTATGTTGTTTGGGGAATTTTCTGATCAGAAATGAAAAGGAAAAAAAAGACTACTGTGAAACTACAAGTAATCAAGCACTATTTTATGGAGATGGTTTCGAATATATCTACCATAATAGGAAATGATATATTGACACCCAATAAAGTGAGTAGTACTTCAGACATCTCATGTTAAAGGCAAAGGATAAGCAAGGTTCTGTTACATTGCTGCCAAATTTTCAGTTAAGCTATTTCTGACCGGCAGTTCTCTTCAGGCTCCAGTGTATTGTTTCTTGAAACTCTCCTATCTACTATGAACAGACCATAGCGCACTCATAGCCATTGTGATGGAGCACCTACGAGAGCACTATGGTTTCATAGTGGATACGAGAGCTTCAAGAAACAACACCCAAGGTTCCATTGTACAATATGATTGCAACACTATGACTTTTCGATATGTTACATTAATTTACTTACTCCATCTGTGAAGTCTCCAATCCTTTTATAGGTTGCCAAGCTGAGATCTCTCTCATCTGATTTATTGATATCGTAATCTTTGGGTTCTGATTCTCTGGCTTGGCACCTGTCAAATAAATTATATGTCGGTCAGATCTATTCCCCGGACCCTGATTTGCGGTTTATTCACCCAGAATAATTCCCGGCAATCTGATTGTTCACGTGACCAAAAATATGAATAAAGTATTTTCTCATCCTTAACCCTAACCCTAACCACGTGAGCTAATTATATTGCTGGGAATTGGGTCTGGGTCTGGGGAATAGACTGCAAGTCTGGGTCTGGTTCCAAAAGGGAACCACAGTATACTCTTATAAGGGATATATGTAGACCTTTATACCAAGTAGTGTGCCCATTTCAGGCTAGACCAGTTTTCGTACTACTTACTAAATTGCTACTTCCGTTTCCAAACCAATCGCACCACCTGTCAGATATATCTGACGTCTGACATTTCCCCCTGTATATATCATGCAGAACTGGTATAAATGTCATCAGCAAATGTAAGTATGCAATCGAACAAAGTGAAACATTTGAAAATGTAGCTGTGAGCTTAATACACTTTTTGACGTAATGTAAAAAAATCGCAAATAAATAACTGCAAGCTCTAAAAAATATTAGTCACATCATCTGCTGCAGGCATGTTTAGAATAATGTGACCTCAATGGATTGTCTCTTGTCAATTTAAAAATATATGGTATACCGTTTGGGCCATTTCTTATATTGATTTTGTCAATTTTACAAACAAAATTTCATATTCATCATTAACTGTCTCATAAAATGATAATTGTAGTATTTCTAATAGACACAATTTAATTTTCAAGATATTTTAGTATTCATTTCATAATTTTCGCCATTTTACAGATTGCATCTCGAATTTATGTTAATATATATATTTAAGGGAAATTGACATTATTTGAACTATTTTGTGGCGCATTTGTGCTTTGAAATATTGCCAAACAGCTCCTAAAAATCTTCGAATTATATACGGACATGATCTCCATAAATATGCATTTTACCATTTACCACGGACAGGGGTATACGTCATTTACATGGCTGCCAAAGTGATGACTTTGCTTGGGGCGGTGTATTGTTAAATTTAAGCGTGGCAATAGCAGTGTTTTGATCAATAGCCGTGTTTTGATCAAAGAACGAGGAAGTGAGCGTTCTTTACGTTTAATATTAGACTATCGATACAATCGTCAACCGATCTTCGAACTTTAATACCACGAAAACCGGTCACTCGATGGTATAACAGTGATCGTTACATAGCAGAAATTATACTCGTGTATGAGGATATCGCGTATAATTATCTTTCATTAATGTTTCTATTACACACAACTCTGCAGAGTGTAATACTAATATTAGTCTGTATTCTACCTGTAATATGAATGAATCATGCAAAAGATGCATTTTCCATGTCAGAATAAAACAAAGGTTGACAATTACGAATTACCAGTTTGATGTCTTGGTAGCTCTTCCATAGTTTATATGGTCTGAGCGCAGCAACAATGACCCTTTTCTTTCAATTTCAGGAGTATACCAAGTTGTCATTTTGCCTGGAATATAAAATTGTTGACAATCGCATAGATCGTTTACATTGACAGCGGAAACAACCGAACAACACCATTCACAAATGTGTCATTACGACAGTTAAAAAATAAGAACAATATACAGATAACAGTTTATGAACAGTACAGTGTAATGCATAATAAAGAAATAGTAATGAAATGTTACGTTTTAGTTCCTGTGCGGTTAATGCTGTGGATTCCTCAAAATAAAACTATATGTATTACTCCGCACGATACCGTAGCAACCGCTGCTCGTTCTTGTTCGGGAAAACACCGTTCGAAACCGTGTTTATCGAGCATAATAGCCACATTACATTCCACTCTCTTGTTATACATCCAAAATAGTAGACGAATCACAGCCAGATCTATTTTCTTGTTCTCAACCACAGGACTTTGAATAACATTTTATTATAATTATTCTAAGTCCTGTGGTTGAGTATTATTATAGGAATAATAAACTTAATATAACCAAATATATTATGTTTCTTTCTTCACATACTATAGTACTAGTACTAGTTAGAAGGTTATGTGATACTATATACAGTTAACACTAATATTGATAATTGGCAACATTGTTACATTTGAATTGACCCTCAAAGGTAAAATACATGACATATGGATGATGTTTTTTAAGAACTGATAATATCTGCTACAACAAGCAGATAGACCTAGACTAATTACTTTAAAGTTTTCTGGAGTGTTTTCCTAAATGAGACGTAACATGATGGTACTGCGTTAAAAATCCACTATAATACAAATGCTTTATTAATAATGCAACATGTACAGTTCTGTTCTTTTCTTGTTATATCCTTTCATTTTCAATATTAGATGCTGTCTCAAGCCAGGACAGCACATTTTATTACTATTATTATTATTATTATACATTTATTATTATTATTATTATACATTTATTATTATTATTATTATTATTATTATTGTATTTGTATCTAACACTATTATATAATAGGGCCCTTATGGAATTTTAATGATTTCACTTTCCGAAAGAAAACTTCTAATCGCTATCGCCGCAACCAGAAAAGTACAGTGGACCTACGTTAGCCACGAGACGTACACTCGATAAACAGGGTTTGTTACTAATCCATTTATAACCACTGGCGACAATTGTGAATGTCTGTAAGGACTATATTGAAAAAAAATATATCAGAATAAATATCACATAAGGAAAGGAAATAATAAATATATTAAATGTGAAGAAAGAAAACGTTTAAAAAAAAAAAAACGAAATTCGCCTCATGGTGATATATTCTATTTTGAAAACATTAGTTGAGTGGCTCGTTGGTCTAGGGGTATGATTCTCGCTTTGGGTGCGAGAGGTCCCGGGTTCAAATCCCGGACGAGCCCGAATACTTTTTCTTTTACTACAAAGTAAAGCATGTTTACATTAATTGTGTTATTGTGCGTTGTTTTTTTTCCATCCAGGATTTAAACTAATAGTTATGTAAATGCGTACTTCAAACATGGCAATATCGGTTTAAAAAATAAAACTAACAAATACAACAACAAAATACCACCATCTAAAAATGCAGAAGTTATTAAAACACATATTTAGATCTAATCGTTTAGTTATTAGCCTAGTACGTTCACGACATATTATGTGCCTTATACATAAAACGTAATAAGTTGCAAAAACAGTTTGCGGATATCATATTAATATCATCAATCATAACCAGTCTGACGTCTATATATATCCAAAGTGCCAATATTTGGGAATCCCCCACTTTCAACATCAAGCATACTCGTGTTGTAATAAACAGATTAATTAAACTATACTAGTACTAGTTAAACATAACTAATACACAGATTCATTCAACTGTACTAGTACTAGTTAAACATGACTAATAATGAAATATTATGAAAGAATATTAGTAATGAAATATTATATATGTTTGTGTAATGCTAATTTTTTTAAAGCACATTATTTATCACTATATAGTTGATATATAGGTAAGTTATTATTTTATTTTTTTGCCGTTTGGTTGTATTCTGAGCAATGCTGGAAATGTAATTGGACCATTTACTCGTGCAACTTTAGCTTTTGTTTCATTCATACCTTCAACCAGTAGACTATGGATTGAGCTATCAAATGAAATTAGGCAATGTGACACTTTATTAAAATTTTAATCTATATAAGTAACAAATATACACCTGACTATTATTCCTATGCGACAAGGAAATACTGTATTTTACTCACTAAACTTAGATATTCCGTCAGTCAATTGACTAATTTGTTTTAAATTGGACTATCTGATATTGCTTCATGTCTATGTGGTAATCCCTGTGAAAATGCTGTCCATTGTTTACTTGAATGTCCAAATACAGCAAATATCGTAAAAACGTCCTAGACAATATTTTAAAAATTACTATGCAACATTATGTACATATCAATGTTAAGCTGTTGTTAAATGGCTGTTCGGACTTAAATGTATCTGACCTATCTGACCTAACTAACATATCCATGGCCAATTCGTCTGGAATAAAATATGCTTAAAAGCTAAACTAACCAGAGATATCACATGACAGCTAATACATGTACAATGTTCAAGGTATCATCTTGCATCATACCTGCTGTAAATTTAATATGACACACCAGTGAGTGTGTTAATTTCGTTATCCGACAACTAAACTAATATTAACCGTTCTTTATAGTCATTACGGAAATTAACACAGCAACTCGCCTAGAAGCACACTATGGAGTTGCGGATGAATACCGTGACCCAGCACTCATTGAAACAAATAATCCGAGAGTAAACTCTAAACTCTAACTTCACCAATATAAATATACTATTTATTGACATAACAATGGTTTAATTTGTACTTATTTTCAAACTGTAATTTGTAAACACTGTAAGTATGCCAAGTATTAATGCCATTGTTCTTCACCATCATATAATATATTTTAAATAGATGTAAATATATATATATATATATATATATATGTAATTTAACTATGTATCGTTGTCCATATCACATCCAAGAACGCTTTCAAAGGAATTATTAATAACCCCAAGTTTTGGCATTAATATATAATGCATAACGCCAGTTTAGAAATATTGGGGGAGTGTTTGTGGGCTGAAGGGAGTGATTTCGGGCTGGCCGTGGGAGGGTTTGGGGGCTAGCCTCAAAACACTCTAGAGTGAGCTTCCTAGGGGAGTGTTTGGGGGCTGCTACACTGGGCTAAAGTATACGTAAAATAGTGGTACACTTGTACTCAGGACTGAATCAGCCCATGCTTTTAGCTCGAAATTCCTCAACTGTAATAAAGTCAATAAATCTAATTAGTAAATCTAATTAGATTATCAAATTACTTCTTGCCGAAAGTATATCATCAACCTATTTAAAATCAGATGTCATTTTCGATCTTCGGATATGTTGGCAGTTATGTGAATTACACGGTACTAACTTATTGTCCAATATACAGAGGAACATGAGTCTCAAGTCTGATTTTATTTATTATATTATTTTTCTCTCATACTATGTGTATCACATCGAGTGGAGTTGGAATGTTGACAATCATCTGTACATGTATTATGGCATATACTAGTATATATAGAATTCAAACAATATTTAAATTTTACGACATTATTTGGATGTATAGGGTCAGTTTGATTCCATGATGACAATACGATTCCTATTAGGTGATGACATTATAGTTCAAGAGCAATAGATATATTATTTGGAATTACACATGAGTCACAAGGTTACATTAATTATGTTAGTGTGGGTTTCTTTTTTCCATCCCGGATTCAGACTAATAGTGTATGTCGAACTTACAAGAACATCATGTAAATGCGTACTTCAAACAAAATAATTTCTCAAAGTTTCCCCAAGCACAGCTGACTCATATTTGTACATAGGCTCAACCAACAAACCGGTAATTATTTAAGGTCTGACCGTTTTGTCACCATCCACTTTGAATGTAAAAAGAGTCACATAACATATTACTGGGTCGTAGTCAGATCATACTGTAACGTGGAGGGTCTAGGACTGGTCCTCGATGTCTAACCATATCATATGATTTGTGACAACAGTTGAATATTGGCACTCACGGGCCAGGTTGTGTTCAAGTGTTGCTGTCTAGATATATAAGAAAGTAATACTTTGAAAATTAACCGTAAGTAAGACTTTTGACATCTCGTTCTCTCTCTCTCTCTCTCTCTCTCTCTCTCTCTCTCTCTCTCTCTCTTTCCTCTCTCTCTCTCTCTCTCTCTCTCTCTATCTATCTCTCTCTCTCTCTCAGATAGTACTTGCTCAGCAGCATAGATCATTTACATAATTTGAAATTAATACCCATTATAAATTGTACCCACCAATTGAATATTCACCGCCTTGGCGTAGGATTTCAGTAATGCGCTTTCGCATGCGCACCCATAGATACGTGCTAAAATACTCAAATTCTGGTCAATAAATCATATAGTGCTGGTATATATAATCATTAAAACACTCGCCCAACAAGCCATACTATATACTTACACTGCGTATATGACTAAGATGTGACGTGTAATACTACATAAATATAAAACCTGCAGGACACGTTTGGAAATAACTAAACAGATGCGGAAACATCACATGATTATACATGCATATGTCGTCGGAGCATGTCATATGATGTGGACTAAGGAAACGATGCCAAGTCAGTATAGCCATATTAGCATACATGTAGGTATAAAACTACTTCACACCATGTGTTTGGAAGTGAAATAAACGTATGCTATACATATACATATTTTCACTTATGCAATAACACATTGTATTATTGTAATTCTATTCATACGCGATGCCAAAGTCTTTTTGGACCTCTCTTACAGCTTCATCTTGGGACTTAATTAAAAAAAATATAAAGTTTAAAAGAATATCTGAATGTTTTTAAAGAGCGAGATGAGATCTGATTGTAATAATAAATATTCTGTTACTGTAAATCATGAAATTAATGCGAGCATGTTATTAATGCGAACAATGCGATTGGCGTGTGGTCGCATTTATTTCCTATGCATTGTGGGAAATAATGATAGGTAGGACCGGGAATAAACATGAATAGAGGCCTGGTCGATCGCATTTAATTGTTGTCGCATTTTGTTCAAAATTCTTGAGGTCGCATTAAATTAGGGACGCATTAATTTCCTGATTTACAGTATCTTCGTCGTAGTCATATCCTCTGTATTCTCTTTATGATATATATGTTTTAGTACTGAAATAATGTGTTTTATATGTTATACACCCAGTTTTCTTTTCTTATCTCTTGTCAAGTCTTATCTTATCTTATATTATACTAGTGCTGCACTGATAAAAAACAATATTGGCGGTTCACCCAAATTGGAGTGACTTGTACTTTACTCTTTTCGAAGTAATACCATGTGTTTTGAAGCCCAACAGGATATGGTAATATATTTAAAAGCATTAGCATGCAACGGTAATAAGCAAATATATATTATCTGATTGAACTGACCGAGATGCTATTACATAATAGTCTAATAGGCGAATCTAGAGGAGGGATGTAGCGGGTGCTCTCTCTCATTTCCAGCTTAATTAAATTAAATCAAAATATAAAATATTTTTTAAATTGTCTTTACGGGTGATATTTATTAGGAATGTGTCACATACTAGAAGTATGACATTTATGCATCCCTTCAAATTGTTGTATTTTATATGCCATCTTACACCATACACACACACACACACACACACACACACACAC